>CALNXK010000187.1:270000-335000 GCA_942486035.1 Porites lobata
TAACGTGCCAACGAGGGTAGCAGAACGATGGTTCTTCTTCGCATTGAGGCTTGATAATTGCTGCTGTAAGTCGAAAAGATGACTCGCATGGCGGCAGATTCTCCAGCTTGACCTTCCAGCCTTAAGCTGGGGATGAATCTCGTAGCGAGTCAGGGTCTCTGATCACCATGTGTCTGCGTCTAGTCGCCCAACTGGTCTTCGGTTGTCACACGGGGAGTCCATGATCCAGTTGCCGAGTCTGCTTCTAAATGCTTCGGGTTTTGCCCCGTGGCACAGGGAATTTGACGATTTCAGCTTATTTGTGTTGGCACTTAGCAGCTCGTTCAATGAATTCACAGCATAGTGCATCGCAGTAAATCCCTATATTGTACACTGTCAGCGGTAGACGTTATTCTTAGTCTTTTGACATTTTTGATCAACACCTTACGCTACACGTCAACCAATACGTCTACGCGCGTGCTGCGCGAAGTTGGTTACTCTAAGCGACCACTTGGAACATAGCTCCAGAGGAGATCTACAACTTCTGTACCCTGCCGTTTCATCGAAACTGCTGGTTATGTCCTCCGCTTGCCGGAACTGTCCCAGACGTGCCATCCAAGCACAAGAGGAAGTACTAGATCCTTGTTGCGAAAATTATGCACAGCCTTCACCTTCGTTGGCTTTCTTCACCGGATCAAAGAAAGCGTGGGATTGGAGAGCAACGGCTCATTACAAAGTCATTCGCTGGCTGCTTTCTTTTGCCGTGGAGGGCAGTCAGTCATCCCTCACTTCTGTGTAGACAAGCTTAGCGAATTGCAAATCTCTCTCGTTGGTGAACTGGCTTACTTCGGCCATTACATTGATTTTGATGAGACGCGCGGGGAATTCACATTCAGTTGAAACCTCTGAAACTTATTTCGGTCATGGACGCGTGGCTGGATAAGGTTCTCCACTAAGATATTGTTTTCAACAAGAGACTCTATTCAACACACTTGCAATGTAAAAATATGATTTATTTACTTACTCTTCTCTGAAACAATTTTCTAAACCTTACATTTTTTCCAGTGATTAGACAAACTGCAAACTGCCGGTCTTATTGAGTTACCAATAACGGGCGATATTGATTCGCATAGGACGTCAGGTAGTTATAATTTAAGCACTAGAATAAACGGAAGTCATGTTTTTAATTCAAACATGTTGTAAATCTACGCTAAAACAAGATTTGTTTAGGTTAAAAGAATATAAGCACGTTTTCAGCCTTCCCCGAAATTCAAGATGGCGGGAGATTAAGGAGATTAAGGAGATTATGAGGGGCAAATTTAAATTTCGATTTTCAAAATGAAAGCTATCGTTTTATCCTTGCTATCATGCATTTTTGTGATGCTTAAAAGCCAAAGATTAAAATGTGACATGTTTCGGCTGTTCCCCTCGAGTGAGCCATAAACCCAAATTTTCGGCTCTCAGCTGATGGACTATCACGTGGTCCAAGCGAGTTTTTTTCTCAGATACGCCACCGAATTGCCTTGACCGAGATTGCGTGGGAAGACGCCGAACAGGGACTAGGTATGGCAATGTCTACCGTAGCGTCAGAGAAAAACAGGGACTTGTTGTTTATCGGCAACGGGTTCTGTAAACAGTGACATCTCCGCGTGTTGTTTCACTAGTATTTCGAGGGCACGACCTCGTGAAAATCTCAAATATTAATCCTGAGCAAGAAGCCATATTTTCGCTATAGAAAAAATTAGTTCCCCAGAGAGCGGCGGAAATGGAGCCTAGGTCTAGGTCAAAACCTAAAAGCTAGGCGTTTGGCCTAACGTGCATACGGAGTCAAAGTAGCCGGGAAAAAAAACGCAACCGTAAGTGAGTTTAGCACCTTCCTTAAAATAAGCAAATCCATAGAACAATTTCTTTTACGGTTAACGCTTTTTTACCCTATTTACGTTGGACGAGTCGTCTTTATTCTAATCCGAAATTTAAACTGCAAAAGGCGTGTGCTCATGAATTAAAGGACAGAAAGAAATCAATCCTCAAACAAACTCTGCGAAGATGGACAAACATGCTTTATGAATAATGCAACGCCCTCTGGGTCACTGGGTTTATAATTGATAGAAGTGTTCATTTTTTTGACGGATAAATCTACCCATTTTATAAACTGGGCATGCTAGGCAGCCCAGTTAAAAATATGCACGTACTCAGGACGCAAAGGGTTAACTAAAGAGACAGTCGATCCCAAACCTGAACATTGAGGTTTTACGAAAATAACTCTTAGTTGTTTTGGAAATGGCCTTGGATAATATAAGTTCTCTATTATAGCGTTGTGTAATATACCCTGCTTAATGAAATGATTAAAAACCATTCAGTTTATACTAACCTTCCTCCACTCCCTTTATCTTTCTGGAAAGCGTAATTTTCTCACCATTGTGTTTACCAAGGCCTGTTTTAGCTGCTAAGTCGATAGCAAAGTGATCTGCTCGTAAAAATATCTGTAATGCCGTGGTTTGTTTCATGCTGTACGCCATCTCAAGCTTTACGTTTTTCTTTGGACTAAACACAGTTTTCTCGCCATGTATTTCGTAACTCCATTCTACGTTATTAAAAACCATCATCGCCTTCTCATCTTCCTTTATTTTCATATTTCTCTCGTAAATCTCGTGTCGGATCTCTCCGACCATCCACTGCACTTCAACTGGATCGCCTCGCACTGCTATGCAATTTACATCATCCTTGATTTCAAGTTGTATATCACGCTCTTTAGACATTCTTCTCAGGATATTAATCTGCTTAGGCGACAGTTTACTGACGGTTTCATTTTCGACTTTTTGAGTAACACAAGCGTCAGAGAATCCTTTCTTCAAACCGTCTACTGCTGTACCGACACTTCTTTTATCCTTTCCCACGACGAAGATTTTCACAGAATGGTCGCCTGTTGAACTCGAGTTAGTTGCAGTATTTCTTGGTTGCCTAGCAAGCGTAAGGTCCTTAAGCTTCCTAGCAACTGCATCTTCTGAAGTGGAGTAGTTCTCCTTTTCATCCAAATCCTGCATTTTCTGTTTCTGTTGCGCCAATAAAAATTCCTGCACCATTTGAGCTTGAAAGACCACAACACGCACATTGCGAAGGTTTTTACAATTCCCCCGAAAGGAATTGAGAGCTTGGAATGTCACCTGCGCAGAGTCCGCTGGTGTCAGACCGAATCCACCAGTGCCTACGCATGGAATTGATATTGTTTGAAAGTTGTTTTGATCTGCCAGACCAAGGCCAGCTTCCAAACATGTTTGAAGATGCTGTTTATCCTTGGAGCCTGGGAGTAAAAGAAAATTTGATAGGAACTGAGAAATAACTTTTAAAAACCAACCAATCAAAAAGGTTTGGAAGAATGACCCAGAGATAAGTTTAGAAATAATTTACGTTCAAGTGCCGCCCTCAGAAAAGTCTTGGATTGCTACAGGACAGAATTTTTCGCCAAGATCATCGATTATACGGCTGAACTTTATTTCTGAGGAAAAAGCGATTCATTATTGGAAAATGACAGCAACGTGATCTTTAATTATCCTTTGTTCAAGACCATTTTCTTTCTTTGCTAATATTTTCATTAAGTTTAAGGATCACTACTTGAGTCCACTTCTCCGCCAGGATAATAAAGTCAAAGCAGATTTCCCCATTAACTAAACTAAAGAAAATTTAATAAAGCACCTGGAATAATGTGGATTATATAACGCACATTTAAGGTTCCGCCACCAGTCATGACCGCTGTCCCAGCTGTTTGTCTGCCATGTTTTTTGCATTCCTCTTGAATATGTGGGCCGCCGGCTCTTAAGATGGCGTTACTTAGCTTCCCAGCGTTAGCCATATCCATATCCGTGCTGATAATGTTCATAATGGCGTCAGTTTTCTCTTTTGTCAAATCGCCATTTATGACTTCAATACTCATGCGCCTCGGTCTACTTGCACATGGAGAGGTTATGCCCTTCTTGTCAATAGACGCAAGGACACGGCTCTCACTACAAAAAAGAGGATGACGGCGTTGCTCCTGTTGGAATGCTTGAAGCATAGGAGCTTGGAACACCACGATCCTGACTCTGTTGATGACGTTGAAACATGCACCAAAATTACTGAGAGCTTGAAATATTAGGCTGGCTGAATCAGCCGCTGACATCTGAAAACCTCCTGTTCCTACCGCTGGAAATGAGATGGACTGAAAACCACGAGCCTCTGCCAAACCAAGACACTTTTCTATGCACTTCTGCAGGTGATTTTTGTCCGCGGAATCTGGTATCAAATGTATGATATGACGGGCCTTTAGCTTTCCACCACTGGTAACCACCACTGACCCACCTGTTTGATGTCCCAGTCGATAGCACTCGTCCTGAACATCTCGGCCGGCGTGCTGTTTCACCGCCTCACTCAATGCTCCGGCGCTATCCATATTCATATCTTTGCTGTTAATATTAACAATGGCATCCGTTGTCTCTAAGCACAAATCTCCTGTAGAAACTTGGACGCTAACACTCACTGCAGACTGTTGAGGTCCACCCGCATTGACGATCGCCTGGGAGCATGCTCCTTGTGAACTGACCAAAATGTCGGCCTGAAATTCAAGTTGAAGAAAAACTCAATGAAGGTTAAGAAGCTCTACCAGAAAAGGGCGTCTGAGTTACAGCCGAGTCTTTCGGTTTAGCAGTTTCATAATGATCATAATCCCTTTTTTGTTCTACACTAACATGCTATAAATTTGTTAAAAAATCATGGGCCCGACTTTCTTAATCGATCAAAATCAAGACATATATGATATTATGTTCGTTCTTTTTGAAACCTTTACGATACGGATGTATGGACATTACTTTGGTTTTGTATTATGGGGCTATTTATTCACATGGAATTTCAACTGCAAAGGAAATTACACTAGTAAACAAGACGCAAGAGTGCGTGAACCCGGCCTTCTTTAAGTTCATATAATGATGTGTGTGTGTTCTGCCCACAGGCACGTCCTTCCTTATAGTTCTCGATCTATGGCGTGCCTCTTAACCGCTACGTAAGGGCTGCCATATACATCCTTATTACTCTATCCAGTATTCCCTCTCGAGACCTTCCAGGTGATCTCTTTCCCATTATTCTTCCCTCAATAACTAATGGCACAAGATCAACATGCTGTGGGGTATGACCATGACCAAGCCAGACTGTCTTTCTTCTGTTGATAACAGAAATGATGGCCCTCTCTTTACCGACACGCCTCCATGCTTCTTCGTTACAGACTTGTCAGACCAAGTAATGTTTAAGACCTTTCTCCAAAGCCACATACACAGCTCTCCCTTTTTCGTACGTCCTCAGGTCTTTCTTCAACGTCCATAATTCAGCTCCATACAGAGGAGTACTCCGGATGACTGTCTTTATAATTCCCTTCTTCAGGCAAAGCCAAAGTTTTTGTCAGCAGTTCTTATCTCTTAGTAAACGCATTCTTTGCTCGGGCTATTCTCGATTTAATTTCTTTTTCACAGGATCCGACCTGTCCAATGAGGCTCCCAAGGTAATTAAAGTGCGATTTGTTGGCACTACAGGCCATATGAACTTTGATGATGAATAAATGGTAAAAAATACTACCGGCTAGCAAATCAGACTGGAAAGACTCGAAAGTTCCAAAGGAGTAGTGTACTTGACCATAACAAAGTAAATTTGTGGCTAGTTTTCCTTTACTTTAAATCAGCATCAGCTTCAGCCACAATCTTAGGTGGCAAACTAATATTTTGAGGGCAAAAACTTTAAAATAACACCCTACATGAAGAAGATGGGAACAAGTTGGTTGGAATAATAATGCCGGGATTTTGTTTTTGTTGCTGAAGTGACAACTATACATGCTACACAGCTACAAAGGAGTAAAAAACCCAGATCTTCCCATGAGTAAGATCTGGTATGTATGGTACGTTTTTCATTTAGAGCCCCTTCGTGGTTTCGGCAGTGATTTTGTTTGTGCAAAGTTATAATTCGACCCTCTTATCATTTCCACCCGTCAAGTGTATTTATCCTGCTAGCTTTTCTTTCTTATTCTCTTTCTTCTTCGTTAAGGACCAAATAGCTTCTTTTCAATAAAGGCAAATTTTTCATTTCAATTTTTTTTTCTTTCACTCCACATTACATTACATTACATGATAATAAATCACATTACAATATCAACTCATAAATTACCATTAGTACATGCACTGACAAGTACCAGACTAATTACAAATTCAAAATACAAATTACAAAAAATACAAATTAAGGAAAAAATTCAACATAAAACATAAGCTACCAAATTATTTATAAGAAAATAGAGCAAGGCCAAAGATGAGAAACTGATAATACAAAAGTGCATTGTGTATGTAATATATTTAATGTATTTGGGAGGCAAAAGCGTGTTGGTCAAGTGATGTGTTAGAAAGAGGGATTAAGAAACCATTGAGATAAACGCATCCCATGTAGCATAATGCTTTAGAAAGAACATCATTTTTCCAAGCAACGTAAAGTTCTAAATTGAAGGTAGCTTTCAATTTAGCCTTAAAAACGTTAAGTGATGGTTCTTTTTTTATCTAATTTACACCTACAAATAGAGAATTTTGCTAATAAAAGGATATGAGTGACTATCATAAAATCTAGTTGGTATTGAATTTGCCAAAAAAAGACTTCTGAAAAGGAAGTATCCTTTACTTCATTACTATAACGGGCTGTCCACGATAAAACCTCTTTCCAAAACATGTCCACCACTTTGCAAAAGAAAAATAAATGCTCTGGGGATTCCACTTCAGTTTTACAGCACAACTATTTTCTATCCCTTTTGTGTACTATACGTCTCTTCCAAGAAGCAAATATCCGCGTGTTGTTTCATCAGCCATGCAATATAGAGCTTTACGTTTTTCAAAAGGACGAATCCCCGAGCATTTAACGAGAAAAGTTTAAATGTTACGCTCGTCTTTTTTCGAATTTAATGTTTAACACCCAAATTTGCCCGCTCTACTTGATTTGATGAAAAACATCCTACAAATTGTATCCCAAAATTGGCCTTTCAAAATGGTGAGCTTACTGCGCACATTGAGACTGAACGAGCAAGGTGACAAAACATGTTGTAAGGCAGCCAGAGAAAACTATTTTGCTGCTATTGAACGAATCGAGGTGGCAAAATTATTAGACAAACATTAAAGACTCTCAAATACATAAAAAACATATCCAAAGCAGAGCGGGAAATAATCTTACACCCTCTGAAGTTTAGTATAGATTTCTCCATGCACACGTTCCTATCAACTTTGCCGAAAGATATTACTCGCTAATTAGTAAGGCCTTAAGATAACTAGACTAGTATGAGTAACCACCTAAATTAACCTTTACAAAGGAATCAATACTCCGTCTATGTATAATTTGTCCGGTTCAGCGCGACCAAAAAAGGCACACTTACCCTCCGAGGAATCTAGTAGTAAACTACTCTCACTCACAGACAGTTCCTTTGACCTTTTTCTCCTCCGGAGAACGTAGCTCATTGTCTGATACATTCGAAATGCTTGACCCGTCCTTGTGGTTTTTCCTTTTGCCGGACATAAAGTTGTTTTGGCCAATATTAAGTTGATATTTGCTTATTCAAGAGCGGAAAGTGCGGAGAAGCTTTACGCACGTCTAATCGCTCCGCATGCCTCGAGCCAGTTGTGTTTTTGATAATTTTGAAAGTGCTCCATGTGTGTATTTAAGCGTATTTCATTGCGTGATTGCGATCGAGTTTGATCATTGAATAAGCAAGGAAAATCTTTGTTCTATGCTCAAGCGAAGATTTGGAGCGATTAGAGTGGAAGAAAGGTAATTTTTGTAGCTTTTTCGTCGGGCAGCGTAGGACAGCCGAGTTTTCCGCCTTGTCTTCTTCTTAGTAGTCGACAAACCAAAACATTAAAACTAATATATAGATTTAGCCAGGGCTAAAAGCGAGGCTCCCATTAGTAAATTTATAATTTAAATTAAACAATAAACTTGTATTCGAATTCCACAATTCAGTTAACTTTAGAGCACATTTATGTGACTTTTGAGGGAAAGCCTACCTGATTTTAGAGGAAAATAATTTGCAAACAGCCCAAGAGTGAACCAAATCTTACATCGAGTTGATAGCCTCATATGTACACTCAAAAACTGGTAATCATCTTTTATCACATTTAAGAGCCGTAATGGCTATTGATCACCGTAGATCAATTAGGCTTAGAAAAAAAATCAGGCCAACGTTTTGGCGTTCGACAAGTTTACTTTGCAAAATCTTGCCAACAAATCTGGGTGCGTGTAAACCAACCTTTTATACCATGGACAGAAAGCAGTATTTCACAATACAAATTGCTCTCATTCAATATTCATAAACTGTTAAAAAATTTTCCAAAATCACCTATACGGCCATCCGGTTCTCATTTTTGTAGTGCGAGCTGTAGCGAGTGTTTGAATGAACATTAACAGAGTTACGCTCCAAGATAATAAAGAATTTATCATGTTTATTTTTTATTTGATGGTTTAACGCGCGGCATTTTGAGAACTCCTGCAAGCGATGTTCACTGAACGACTGAAAACAATCGGCATAGCGATTAAAATTGCAAGAGAGACTACCAACAATCAATAAAAGAAATATAATTCGGTGAAACATAAACAGAGACAACAATTTTCATTCAGGAAGACAAGTATTAAAGTGTCCCTAAATATCCTGAGTCTTCAAGCTTCAAGCTTAAGTTTGCTGAAGTTTATGTTTTAAGCCAGCTTCCCGGTGTTTGTTTTTTCAAAGACGAACTCGAGGCAAGAAAATCGCTCAAAGCTTTCTTTTCCGGCTAGAATTATAACTAAAGATTCTTTGGAACATTTTCTTTCTATCTGCGGTGAGAAACTGTCTAAAGGCTTTTTAAAGTTCTGTAAGATTATATCAAACCAGATACTCGGTGAGATCGTTGTCTCAAAACTTACAAACGCGCATAAACTAAATTCCCGCATAAACTACGCTCCACTTCATTAAATTAGATACAAAAGACAAACATGAAATACAATAATTTCTCTGGCTTACCATTCGAGATGCAGCTCCTGAAAGTTATCAGGTAAAGCCAGTATCGCTTCAGACTTTGCAATCCTCTTACGCATCAAGCAAGGTGAAAACGAAAACGATGCCATCCGAAATCGGATTTCCGACTTTGACAAGCGACGTTTTCTCAACCAAAAACCCAATAAACAAACTAGCCATGAGTAACAGAAGACTCCTGATAGCAGCTGAATTTCATTTTGTACATCCAGTGAAAAAAGACAGTTAAAAACATCACAAGTTGACACAAAACTCTGTCAGCTTCAGCTGTTAAAGTAAACAAGATTCAAGATGCTGCATAAATTTTGCGCATGAACTCACATGTCAAATTTTGACCAATCAGAGCATAAAAATTGGACGTAGAGCGTGACCAACGCGTGATCATTGTGAGAAAAAACAAAAGCAACTGTCTTCCCTGCCTGTAACAGCTGGCTGAATTTTCACCTCCGAGGTCAGTTTGCAATCAAAATTTTAATTGTGCAGCACATAAACACAACATATTTCATATGAATTAAGAAAAAAAATTGAACTTGAGCCTGCGATCACTTGAAAACTAGTTTACTTGTCAGCGGATAACTTCAAAAAATACTTGACCTCGACGGGTCGACACCTGAGCCCGCGATACGGTCAAGTGATACTGGTCAGCGGGTACTCTGTTTTGACAGCTGTCAATTGATCAAAACATTGATGTCCAATATGTGTGCATTATCAGTTTTCCTGTGCTCCCAAACTAGTAAAAGTATGAGATTGAACGTTGTTCGCGATCTAGTAAAACAGTTAACTGGTCAGCGGACAGCTTCCAAATAAATCACGTCACCTCGATGAGTTGACACATGAGCCCGCCATATGGTCATGGGATACTGGTCAGTGGCTATCCTGTTTGGACAGCTGTCAATTGACCATATTGTTAATGTCCTATATTAAAGATGTGGGCTTGCCAAGACACGCCTGAGACACCCCTCCCTTCCTTTTGATAGTCTCCCCTACCCCACCCATACAATCTGTAGACGCGTACGTACGGACGTACGTACGTACGTACGCTCGGTCAATCACGTGACAACCAAACGAAAAGAGGTTGACCATATTCCATGGGTATGGGGCTCTGTCCCACGCGCGCGCGGGAGCCCCGCTATAAGGCAGGAAACCACACAGACAACTTTTTATGAGGCATGTACACTTTAATAGCTGTTTATGTGCATTTTAACCGTTTTATCGATATTGCCATAAATTGCCCTACAAAAAATCCTTATAACTTGGCTTTCAGTAGGCTGTTGTGATTCTGGGCGCCCTGTGGATGAACAGTCAGACCTAGCAGTCAAAATGTTTGTTTTCGTCAATGGAAATGCAATGGTAATAACTGCCAATTTTCCCGCAACTAGGTGCAAACTATGCTGCATTACTAAATCAAAGCAATTCTCTGCTTTTTAATTTTCTAATGTGTCTTGTTGTGTTGCGATAAATTTGAGCTATAAAGCATAAAATTTTTAAGGTGTTTACAGTAACGTGTAACGGACGTGTTTAAGGAGATTGAACAATCAAGTCGTACATGAATAATTTAGCACCAAAAGGTCCATAAGTTTTTAATACAAAACTGCTGCTTCCATGCAACTCCGTACACGCTTATTCATCAACACAAAGCCCAATAGTTTTTCTTCAACTGATATATAAATCCTCGTGACTCGCACTTAAACATGAAAAGTTTAAATTTACCCACCTTTTTAGAATGTCTTCTTCTCGCAACCAGCTATCGCGACGCCGATCTTGATTAAACGGATCGAGCCACTGTGTTTGTCTGACAGTTCCAGGATGCACTATCCTTAGACAACACATATCACTAAAAATTTCGACCAAAATAATTGTGGATCTCTCACAGAGGCAACAAAGCCACAATGTTAACGCTACCAACTGATAAAAAAGCCGCCCTTTCAAGAGGATTTTGCCTCTAAGCCAGTGAATTTGCGGAAATCGACCACGTGACATTTCGCCAGCACATGCATGCGCTTTAAAGAGCAGACTGCAATTTGTGGACGAAGAAAAAACCCTGGCAAGAACTATACACGTCCCTTCCTGAAAGGCAGCCACTTTTTACTAAGCTCTTTCTTTTTTGTTTCATGTTCTCTCTGCTATTATAATATAGGATTATTTTGCTGCAGATCATGCCTAACTGCCTGGGGTTCATCCATGACGGCTTCTCTTTACAGTCTATGCAAATGCACTGTTTGATGTCGTCGAAAAGTACCTCCCACTGTTGTGCCGATGACTCTCAGTTATACCTCTCGTTTAGTCCCAAGGCGCACTCTGGCCAGGCTGATGCAGCTGCTGCTATCGAACATTGCATTCAAGACATCAGGCAGTGGATGTTTCAAGACAAGTAAGTCATGAACGATGCTAAGACAAAACCTCTTTTACCGGCACTCTTGTGACCGATCCAGTAGGCAAATAATGGAAGATTACAACGGATTCAACCTCGGACGATGGCCTTATTTCGCCTACACGACTCGTGGTTCCTAATCCTATAGTCAGGTGTTACAATGCGCTATCGAGAGGGAGTCTGGGTCCTAGTACACAACATCCCTTCCCATTTAGATAGAAAACAATAACATTTAGCAGAAGTAGAAACAAAATAATAATTGGTCCAATAAACATAAACATGGACTAGCAACAATGTCAACAATGTCTCTGAGAATTCAGTGTCTCTAAAGTTTAAGTACAATAGTCTTTGATATAACTTGGGGCCACTCTGTGTCTCTGGGACCTCCTAAGTGGAACTTCAGGCTCAATAACATTTGGTTCCGCTATCACCACACTCTGCTGCGGTGTCAGTTTATCCTGCTTGTGGGGCTCTCCGGTCACCACCACGTCCGGTATACTTGGTGTATCATCATGTGTATCACCATTCTCTAGCAGTTTCTTTACATGAGATGTATTGCGAGCGTATTGGGCTCCTCCTGGAGATAGCACGATCAAGCTGTTCCCATGCTTGTTTAATTACCACAGTGTAAGGACTTAGTTCAAAACGGGTTGTGAGCTTGTTTCTCTTCTCTTGTTGCACTAGCACTTGATCTCCAGGAAGTACCTCTGAGTACCTTGCATTCCTTTGCATGTCAGCGTATGCTTTGCTCTTACTCTTCTGTTTATTGTCCCTATCACGCACTTCTTGTTCGACATGTACATCACTTTGCTCAGGAAGCTTGGTGCGTATTTTCCGTCTAAAGAACAACTCGGCAGGGCTTACACCAGTCGTTGAGTGAGGTAGGCTTCTGTACGCTGCAAGATAAACATTCAGCTCTTTCTTCCAGCCCTTCTTTTCAGCATGTGCGATTTGGAGCCTCTTCAGAAGCGAGCTATTTTGGCGCTCAACTTCTCCATTTGTCTGGGGCCATTTTGCTGTTACCCTGTGGTGTCTGATTCCCTGCTGCTCCATGTACTCTGTAAACTCTGTTGCTACGAACTGTGGTCCATTGTCAGATGTCAAGCTCTCAGGTAGACCATGTCTTGCAAATATCTCTTCCAGACTCGACATGACTTTAGAGGCAACTGTGGATCTCATGATGTCTATCTCGTAGTAGCGACTATAGTAGTCAACGACGACCAGAATGGACTCACTAGTGGGCAGTGGTCCGAGCAAATCAATTGCCAAACCTCTCTATGGTCCAGTCGGCAATGCTGTGCTCCTGATAGGCTCTGGTGGGCTGGGACGGCTGACTAACTGACATCCATAGCAGGTTTTGCAGTGTTTTTCAGCATCCTTTTCCATCCCGGGCCACCACGCTTTACTGCGCAACTTCTGTTTAGTTCCAACGATGCCCAGATGACCTTCGTGAGCGAGAGACAACACCCTGGGTCTGAGGTTCCTCGGGATAACGATTCTTGTTCCTCTTAGTATCGTTTGTCCGATGCTGCACAGTTCACTACTACATGGGAAGTATTTCTTGTAGCGGGGCTCCCGCGCGCGCGAAGCGCCCGTGGGACAGAGCCCCATACCCATGGAATATGGTCAACCTCTTTTCGTTTGGTTGTCACGTGATTGACCGAGCGTACGTACGCGTCTACAGATTGTAAGGGTGGGGTAGGGGAGAAGACTATGAAAAGGGAGGGAGGGGTGTCTCAGGCGTGTCTTGGCAAGTCCACATCTTTAATATATAATTTTAATATAGGACATTCTCAATATGGTCAATTGACAGCTGTCAAAACAGGATAACCACTGACCAGTTTCCCATGACCATATGGCGGGCTCATGTGTCAACTCATAGAGGTGACGTGATTTATTTGGAAGCTGTCCGCTGACCAGTTAATTGTTTTACTAGATCGCGAACAATGTTCAATCTCATACTTTTACTAGTTTGGGAGCACAGGAAAACTGATAATGCAGACATATTGGACATCAATGTTTTGATCAATTGACAGCTGTCAAAACAGGGTACCTGCTGACCAGTATCACTTGACCGTATCGCGGGCTCAGGTGTCGACCCATCGAGGTTAAGTATTTTTTTGAAGTTATCCGCTGACAAGTTACTAACTTTTAAGTGATCGCAGGCTCAAGTTCAATTTTTTTCTAAATTCATATGAAATATGTGTTTATGTGCTGCACAATTAAAATTTTGAATGCAAACTGACCTCGGACACGAAAATTCAGCTCTGATTGGTCAAAATTTGACAGGTGAGTTCATGCGGAAAATTTATGCAGCATCTTGAACCTTGTTTACTTTGACAGCTGAAGCTGACAGAGTTTTGTGCCAACTTGTGATGTTTTTAACTGTCTTTTTGTACTGGATGTACAAAATGAAGTTCAGCTGCTATCAGGAGTCTTCTGTTATTCATGGCTAGTTTGTTTATTGGGTTTTTGGTTGAGAAATACGTCGCTTGTCAAAGTCGGAAATCCGATTTCGGATGGCATTTTTTTCGTTTTCACCTTGCTTGATGCGTAAGAGGATTGCAAAGTCTGAAGCGATACTGGCTTTACTTGATACCTTTCAGGAGCTGCATCTCGAGTGGTAAGCCAGAGAAACTATTGTATTTGATGTTTGTTTTTTGTATCTAATTTAATGAAGTCGAGCGTAGTTTATGCGGGTATTTGGTTTATGCACGTTTGTAAGATTTGAGACAATGATCTGACCGGGTCTCAGGTTTGATATAAGCTTACAGAACTTTAAAAAGCCTTTAGACAGTTTCTCACCGCAAATAGAAAGAAAACGTTCCAAAGAATATTTAGTTATAATTCTGGCCGGAAAAGAAAGCTTTGAGCGATTTTCTTGCCTCGAGTTCGTCTTTGAAAAAAGCAAACACCGGGAAGCCGGCTTAAAACATAAACTTAAGCTTGAAGCTTGAAGACTCAGGATTTTTAGGGACACTTTAATACTTGTCTTCCTGAATGAAAATTGTTGTCTCTGTATATGTTTCACCGAATTATATTTCTTTTATTGATTGTTAGTAGTCTCTCTTATAATTTTAATCGCTGTGCCGATTGTTTTCAGTCTTTCAGTGAACATCGCTTGCAGAATGCCGCGCGTTAAACCATTAAATAAAAAATTAACATAATAAATTCTTTATTATGTTGGAGCGTAACTCTGTTAATGTTCATTCAAACACTCGCCACAGCTCGCACTTCAAAAGTGAGAACCTGATGGCCGTATAGGTGATTTTGGAAATTTTTTTAACAGTTTATATGAATATTGAATGAGTGCAATTTGTATTGTGAAATACTGCTTTCTGTCCGAGGTCTGCCGGTATGATAAAAACAGTGCCTCATACTACTGTTTCAAATCAGATGTGATGTATAAATGGTATAAAAGGTTGGTTTACACGCACCCAGATTTGTTGGCAAGATTTTGCAAAGTAAACTTATTGAATGCAAAAAAGTTGGCCTGATTTTTTTTTCCAGGCCTAATTAATCTACGGTGATCAAGAACCATTATGGTTCTTAAATGTGATCGAAGGTAATTACCAGTTTTTGGGTGTACATACGAGGCTATCAGCTCTATGTAAGATTTGGTTCACTCTTGGGCTGTTTGCAAATTATTTTTCTCTAAAATCAGGTAACCTTTCCCTCAAAAGTCCCATAAAAGTGCTCTAAAGTTAACTGAATCGTGGAATTCGAATACAAGTTTATTGTTTAATTTAAATTATAAATTTATTAATGGGAGCCTCGCTTTTAGCCCTGGCTAAATCTATATATTAAGCTAGCTGATCCCACGGTTTTCCGTTTAAACATTCCTTGACTGCACAGAGTTCTTCATCGATTGCTGAGGCTTCTTCCACTTCTCGTGTAGTCGTAGCACAGGGGGTCGCATTTATGGCTACAAATGTGACATATTCTTCGGCTTCAGCTGAGTGACTGCTGCTGGTTTTTAGATTTCCCACTTGCCTTGAGAGGGGGTCAGCAATGTTGCTCGGCCCGGGCTCATACTTGACCTTGAATTTGTATGGCTGCATTCGTAACACCCATCTTTCAATGCGCGCGCAGTGTTTTGACCTTGGGCCGTAAATAACTTCCAGCGGCTTGTGATCTGTAACAAGATCAAATGGCACACCATACACATAGGGATGATAGTGCTAGCGCCTCCTTCACTGTCTGCGAATATCTTCTCTCGGTGTCTGTCAGACTACGACTTGCATAGCAGATGACTCTCGGTCCGTTCTTCTGCTTTTGGGTCAGTACCGCTTCCAGTCCAACTGGGCTTGCATCGGCAATTACTTGGGTTGGCGCATCTTTGTCGAAGTACCCCAAAGTATCAGCACAGGCCAGTCGCTCTTTTAGCTCCTGAAAGACCTTCTTCTGTTCACCTCCAAACACGAAAGGGGTACCTGACTTTGTCAGGCGACGTAAGGGCTCAGAGACCGTTGCCAGGTCGGGTATGAAGCGGCCACAGTAGTTTAGAAGCCCAAGAAAACTTCAGGTTTCTGATACCGTCCGAGGTTCTCGTGCCTCTTTCACGGCTTTCACCTTTTCTTCTGTGCAGCTGATCCCGTTCCCGGACAATACCATGCCAAAGAATGTGAGCTTATCCATGCTAAACTGGCACTTTTCTGCATTGAGGGTCAGTCCACGTTCCTTTAATCTCACGATGACTTTCTCCAACCGCAAATCGTGCTCTTTCTGGTCTTTACCATGTACGATGATGTCATCTGAAATGTTCTCTTGCCCTTCTATACCCGGAAGTGCCGTCTGGATCTCGTACTGGTACTGTTCAGAAGCAGAGTTAACACCAAACAATAGTCTCTTGTATCTGAACAGACCGCAGTGGGTAGCAAACGTAGTAATCTCTCGGGATTCTGGGGAAAGTTCAAGCTGGTGGTATCCCCACTTAAGGTCAAGTTTGGAGAATACCTTGCAGCCATTTATGTTCTGAGTAATCTCATCAACAGTAGGGATCGGGTGTCTGGCTCTCCATATTGACTCGTTAGCCGAATGCTGAACGGAGTCCTCCGCATCGGCTGTGCTACTGGCGTCACATTGGGGTCGATGTGGAGCTGTACTGCTCGGTCTTTCAATTTTCCAACGCCGCTGAAAACATTTGGGTACTTCTGTTGCAGGATCCCACCAATGGTCTTTGGGTCTGCACTTACTGCAGCGATGCCAATCCCTATTTTCAGTACGCCTAGACTAGTTGCAGTGTCCTTCCCCAGAAGGGAGTCTCCTTCACCATTGATCACACAAAACTTGGCACTAGCAGTGTTGCTTCCTGCAGAGACTTCACAGGAGAATGTTCCTATCACGTCAAGTGGTGTCTGGGATGCGTAGGCATAGAGTTTCCTACTCCAGCGAGCTGATTCACACTTCACTTTTCTTCAACCACTCTCATGTTTTCTTGTCAATGATGTTAGTGCTTGCTCCAGAAGCTATGATCATGTTCATCTTACAACCTCCAACGGTTACTTCAATTTTCTCCTCATTCCTGCCTCCTACCGTAAAAGCATACACTGGTTCCTCTTCTTCGTTGTGGCAACCAACCATATTTGCAACACCTCCCTTGGGGTTCCTGTGGCCTTTGGTTTGTTCTTGCTTTTCTTCACCTTTCTGCTTTGTCCTGCACTGCTCTTGAAAATGTCCTGCCAGCCCACATCGATGACAGAATTGACCTCTTGCTGGACTGTTAGAATCTCGACTAAAATGTCCGGTTCTACCACATTGGTAACAAGTTTTCTCACGGCCGGTTTTGGTACCTCGTGACTGATTTCTCTTGTCATGGCCTCTCTTTGTTCCCTCTATGCGGTTTACACTAGCTGAATTCTCTCCCTTTTCCTTTATGGTCATTGCAGCAAGCTGTGCGTCGACGTTTTCGCAGTTCTCGGCGATTTCAGGCGTTCTAGCTAAAGTGAGGCCTTGACGTTCTTCCAGGAGTTTTCGTTTTATGTACGTGCTGGTGCACTTGCAGAGGATTTCATCACGAATTTGGTTAACTGTGACTTCGCCATAGTCACAATCTTTCGATGCTGGTCTGAGTCTGGTTGCAAACTATCGGATTGTTTCTCCTGGTGCTTGAATTAGCTGTCTAAAACGGTGTCTAGAATACGAAGTGTCGACTTTGGGAGCATAGTATGCGTTCAGTGCATCGACCGCTTTCCGGTAATCTTTCACATATCCGTGTTCGGCAGGGTAAAGAAAATATCTTGAACATCGGGTCCCGCGAGATGAAGCATTAACGCACGTCTCCTCTGCCAGTTGTCCGCGTTGTCTCCATTTAGAGTAATATTTGCCGTCTGCAAATAGTTCGAAAGCTGTCAGCCATCGTTTCCATCGCAAGCAAAGCGTGTTTTGGTCCTCATGACAGTCGAATGTTGTGATATGGTTTCGTTCATTATCGTCCATGTTTCTGGCGAACTTTTCGTCTCGCTGACTTCTTGGGGTCTTGTTTTACCTCGTCGCCAATGTTGTGACCGATCTAGTCGGCAAATAATGGAAGATTACAACGGATTCAACCTTGGACGATGGCTTTATTTCGCCTACACGACTCTTGGTTCCTAATCCTATAGTCAGGCGTTACAATGCCCTATCGAGAGGGAGTCTGAATCCTAGTACACAACAGGCACCAGACAGCAACTCGCTACAATTGATAGCATAACTATTGGACACTCTATCATTGCTCCACAATCAACCATTCGGAATCTGGGTGTGTGGTTAGATTCTAACCTATCAATGGGTGATCACATAACGAAAACAAGCTCTGGAGTATTCTATTATTTTTGCAATATCAGGAGGATAAGGAAAGATCTTAGCAAAGAATGTACTGAAACTCTGATACATGCCTTTATTTCTAGCCGCCTTGACTATTGTAATAGCCTGTTATATGGCTTCCAGGCGTTAGTCAGATTCAGAAACTGCAAAGAGTCTAGAGCTCTGCTGCGCGCCTTGTATTCGAAGAAAGCTAATTTTGTCATATTACGCCATTGCTGAGAGCCCTGCACTGGCTACCCGTCGCGTATCGTATACTTTTTAAATTTGATTGTTAACTTTAAAGACCATTCATGGTTTCGCTCCGACTTACATTTCCGAACTTGTATCCATCTAATATATAATAATTATTCACCGAAGTGGTGGTGGCTAGTGGTGAAAAGCGGCCAGGTAAATAAAAACCACTAGCCACCGACACTGAGGTGAATAATTGTTTCAGTGTATACTAAAACAGTGAGATAATTGAGCACAAAAATGATGATTTTTAACTCATTTACTGCTGCCAACGATTACAATTTTGGCGTGCAATGACCGAACGGCCGCGGTCGTCGTTTTTTTTTTTTGGCGACAAATAAAACTTTTGAAGGCATATGTTTAGCTCTTGCTGGGAAATTTCTTCAAAAGGAGTTGCGAACTCTTTTTGTATTTAAGATCACTCTGTAAAAAAGATTATTAAATTTAGTTTAAAGCTTATTTATGAACAAGTCAACTCAATAAGGTAACGCAAGAATTAAGCTTAATTTGCATTTGCAAACAAAAAACTTTTTCACCGGTTTTGTCGATAAATTCAAGTCAAAAAGACAAAAGCTTACCTGTTAAAACTTCCAAACCGAACTTCGTAACCTTCTTCGTGTATGTCGGGAACAGCTTGCCCCATTAGTTGTGAAATTTCTTTTTGTTTGTAACGGCAGCAAAAGGAGAAGGCATTTTGCTCGCAACTTACGCGAGTTTGGCGTCACTCGCTTGGGGGAACTGGTGGTGAATCAGTGAATAGTGCAGGATATTCACTGATTGAGTAGCCAATCAGAGCGTGCGAGAAACACTATCCACTGTTTTGGTATATACTAAATAGCAGGGGAGGCTGGCAACGGCCTTTGATCTCGGCCCTTTTCGGCTTTCCATGATCGCCCCAGTTAAGAAATCTGTCAATCATTAGAGAACTGTAGCGAGCATGCGCGAAACCTGCTGGGAACAACAAAAACATGAATCGCAGCGATTCGACAGTGTGAGCTGAATTCGCTTTTGGTTCCCGTTGGTCATTGCTTTCTCTGCTGTAACCAATTTTAGTCCGCGGTAATGTGGAGCTTACGTTTTCCTTTCTTCTGGTCTTGCGTCTGTCATTACATGCGGTTTACTACGCTAAGAACGAGACCAGTGAACATTGATCGTAAACAGACATTGTTCCTCGATGCCTGAACTACCAGGCAAAAACATTTCTTAGAGACCATAAACCTTGCACCGTCTGTGCTTCGTTCGTGAAATAGGTTCTGCGAGTACACTGGAGCTTCTTCATTTATAGATTTAAACATCATTATTGCTTTATGCTTCTTTCTCCTTATATCTAATTTGTCCCATTTGAGTATATCAAGAAGCAGGCTCGAGCTAGTCCTATAGTTGGCCTTTAAAATTACTCTAACTGCACGGTTCTGTAACTTTTGTAATTTGTCACTCAGTTGATCACTTAAGCCGTCCCAAACGAGGCTACAGTAATCAAAGTGAGGTTTAATTAAGGCGTTATAGACTGATACGTCTAAGGGCACCTACAGCCGAAGTTACCTTCTTACACAGTTCGTTTAACATTATTTGACCAGGAAAGCCAATTGTCGATAATGAGACCTAAAGATTTTGCATGACCAACTTTGCTGATAACTTGGTCTTGATGTTTATTTCGTTATGGCTTTCCGCAAGATGCTTCTGGCGAGAGCCAATAACCATAAACTCGGTTTTCGCAACATTAAGACTAAGATTTTATGGCTTTTAGCCAACAGTGAAGGTTCACTAGTTCTAAGTTAGTCTCTTGTTGAAGGTCAGCTAGAGAGGAACCAGAAATGGTAATATTTGTATCATCTACGAACATTTAAGCGCATGCTGTATTAAGGCAGTTTGGAAGATCGTTATATAGATTAAGAAGAACAAAGGACCAAGAATACTACCCTGTGGGACTCCGCATCTTAGTTCGCTTGTACTGGACAATACGCCATTAACATAACATTTCTGGCTCCTGTTACCTAGGTAGGAGGCAAAGAATCGTAGGGAACCCAGATCACTTCCATAGTTTGCAAGTTTACGTAACAAAAATGGATGGTCAATAGTGTCAAAAGTCTTTTTAAGGTCGATATATACCACACCATTTAAAAGGCCGTTATCTATATTAATAGACCAGTTGTTCGTTGTTTCAAGTAGCGCTGTCATGGTGCTAGGAGCGATCGAAAGCCGGATTGATAAGTATTCAAGAGTTTGCTTTTATCTAGGTAATCGTAGAGTTGTTGATAGACAATTTTCTCGAGACAATTGAGACAATTGGCAATACAGAAATTGGTCTATAGTTATTCAGGTCAGATTTTGATCCTTTTTTAAAGATAGGAGTCACCTTGGCGATTTTCCATTCATCTGGAAAAGTTACTGTCTCTATACAGCCATTAAAATTTTTCGTTAATGATGGTCCAATAATGGAACTGGATAATTTCAGAAGTTTACAAGGAACTCCGTTCAATCCCATGGCTTTCTTTTCGTCAAGCTGACTTAGTAGCTCACACAAAGTTGTGACACTAAGAGCCCTACGGAGAAGGCTGTTTTAGTGGGCTGTAGATAACTTTCAGGGTGGATATTAGAAGGTAATAAGTTACTGGCTAGATTTGGTCCAATACATGTGAAAAAGTTGTTAAAAGTTCTGCAATTTCAGATGCAGAATTTATAGTTTCGTTATCTGTTTTAATTTCAGTGATATTGTGGTTTGTGCAAGATTTACGCGAGCTCAGTTCGTTAATTAACTTCCAAGTTTTGGAAGAATTCTTTTTATTCAACTCTAACGTTTGGCTGATTTAATAGCATTGTTAGTTTCATTCCGCGCTTGCTTGTATTCTTCCCAACTAGCCGGATTGTTTTCAATAATAGCTTTCTTTTGTAAATAATTTCGTTTGTAGATTTTACGCATCAGGTCATATGTAATCCACGGAGAATGCTTTTTTGAGATCCGCTTTGTTTTAAGCGGGGCATGTTTATCGACAATTTCCATGAACAGGATTTGGACTTCTGGAAATCTGAGATATTATTTTAACATTGCTAAGGTTAGTCAAGATATGATGATGTCATATATGACGCCACAGTGACCGCCATTTTTCTTTTAAAATTAGCCTATTCAACTGATATCTCAACCATCCAAATGAGGAAATTGTCATTAACATTAATTAAACATTGGAAGTTCTTCTTTTTCACATTACAAACCTGTTTTGTGCTGAAATGGGCAAATTTGACTTTTTTTATGAGGAAAAAGGCCATTTTGAAACAAATTAGTAACTTTCTTTAACCCTTTGGTGACGGCCGGCGAGTAGCGAAAAAACCGCATTTTTCACAAATTCCTCTTCTTTGGACTAGATTTCGACTAACTAGCATGGCTAAGAGAATGGCTAAAAATGACTTTTGCATCAAAAAAGGCATATTTTCCGACTAATCGGACGTAATCAGTCCGGAATATCCCTAAATTTAAGGACAGGGCCAACTGGTCACGCGACACTTTTCAACCAATGAGAAGGCGCGCTTGTGTTTATCAACAAACAAATCAAAACATCGCCCCAGTGATCAAAAATTTTCAAAACAACGGACGGAGTCGGACAGAATCAGTCATCGTTTCGAGGTTCTCAGGCATATTTTTAAGACTTTTCATGAGGCATAAACAATTTTTTTAAGTGGACAGCGTATCGGAAGCCATATTGGAAGTGTCTCGTGAAATATTCAGCACATTTTGTGGCTTATTCTGCTTTTATCTTTTAAACAACGCGATGTATAGGAGAGATTTTGGTCGGCTTTCAAGGTAGGTGAACAAATTGTATCTATTATTTTTTCGATTCACAGATTTTTTACGAAGTTCTAGATATTTTTCCTCGATTGTCATATCGATTAACTTTTATCATGTTGAATGTGGGGGTGGCAGACAACCTAGAATTTTGGTAGACAATTTTTGAATTCCGAGGTCCAAAACACGTAGGTTTTCCACTCCCGGGTTTCTCACAAAAGCCGTGTTATTACTTTTTTTTCGCATAAGTACAAGCCTTTCCTTTTTTTCTTTTCAAGGCCAAAACAACTTTATTAGTCTTATGAATATTCACGTCCAACATCTCGCCTCACTTTGCCGAATTTGTGGGGATGAAATTGAAGATCACAAGCGCAAGGTAGATACTAACCGCTTTGTTTCTGAAATTCACTAATCTGGAAAGATTTAATGTTGTTGGATTCTTCAAATGTTCATCCGCCGTTAAAAAGCTATCAAAGAAACAAGGCAAATCTCATTTGTAAATGCTCTATTTCGCTACTCATTGAACATGCACGGATTATCTGGCATAAAATTAAAACGTTGCAGGTACCACAGCAAGCAAAGAAAGCACCAGATGCGTGAAGTCAACACGAAACAACACAAAAAAAACAAACAAGAAAAATTTATAAATTTCAACTACTTTCTATTCTAGTTATGATGACTGGTTCTTTGATTCTTGTCCTGTAGAAGTTAATACTAGGTTGTACCAATGCTGTTTTGTACGATCTCAACAAATTTTCACACTCTCTCTAAGGCTATTTTTACACTGGAAGAGTTTGCTTCTATCAAAAATCTTGCAAGCCATGCCAGTGAAGCCACGACCTCTGCGATCGGTCCGGAATCAGTTCGAACACCCCAATGATTCCTTGCAATGATTAATGCTCTATATTCTCTTACATGACATGTTTTCTTTGAAATATTAAATGTGAAACCTAGACGAGTACTATAAGCTCATCTTTAATTCTGTCCGACTCCGTCCGTTGTTTTGAAAATTTTTTATCACTGGGGCGATGTTTTGATTTGTTTGTTGATAAACAAAAGCGCGCCATCTCATTGGTTAAAAAGTGTCGCGTGACCAGTTGGCCCTGTCCTTAAATTTAGGGATATTCCGGACTGGTAATTAAACAGCTTTTTTGTTTTTCACGCATGCGCACAAGCCAAATGTTCACTTTTTATTTGCGAATCTATTTCGATCTTTCTCTATCGCTCTCTTTTTTTCTTTGCCTTTCTTCTATCTAGCAGTTTTTTGCCCACTTTATCGTCTTTCTTTTGGATAGAATTGTGGCTGACAAACGTTTTAGGAAAGGAAAAAATTTAATCTTCAAAGAGTAGCAGATAAACTGCCACATTGGCAGTGGATTTTTCCTCAAATTGTTACCTTTTTTGTGAATGAACGTTGTTAGGATTAGTAAGAATATCCAAAACGAGATATCGCTGGAAACTTTTTGTGACGTTGTTCCTTACAAATTTATTGACTTAAACTGAAAGCTAAATGGGTCTAGGAAGGAAAATATGCATGATCATGCATCGTCCCTTATGGAGTGATAACGAACAAAGCAGTCGTCGAAGGTTTAAGGCCATCGAAATCACAGTGCTAGAAGAACATGTTTAGAGCTACTGTAGCTTCGTTTTCTACGGCAAGTAAATCATACCTCTGGAGTGCACTTAAGGGAAGTCTTGGTAGAACTGTGCTGCCGAGACCTTCAAAACTCTACGCTGTTTAAGATTCTGACATTGATTTGATTTGTTTTACATAAAGAATCAAAAAGTTTTTCAAACTAACATCACGGAAGTAAATACTTCGGGAAAAGATTATTGGTATATTGCAAATGTAAACTGTTCGTCGCTAGCCTTCACAGTATTTTACGGCTTCCAGCCCAAAAAGACACTGTTCAAGACGCTTTTAAGCGAATTTACTATTAAAATAGAATTTTACTATTAAAATAATAAAATAAATAATTAGTATTTTACCATTAAGATAGTAAAATTCTACACCCTGTTTAATATTCAAGACCTTGTGTTCAGCAGCACATACCTGTATTGGCCAAAATAGGGAGTGCCTCCCTCCCCACCTCGGAACCTGCTCCACTCTTCAGTCTAGAGCTTGTTTTAGAACAAAAGCACTATCATCCTATAACTGACATCATTCGCATAACACCATTCTTCACTGCTGACATTCGAGTTTGGAAAATTTAACATAAACATAGATTCACATGTTCCGCATTTTCTAATTTAAATCATAAGCTGAAGATAGATAGGTTCATACGCATGAGTTGCAACTACTCTACGGTAACGTGCCAACGAGGAGAACAGAACGATGGTTCGTCTTCACATTGAGGCTTGATAATTGCTCCTGTAAGTCGAAAAGATGACTCGCATGGCGGCAGATTCTCCAGCTTGACCTTCCATTCTTAAGCTGGGGATGAATCTCGTGGTGGCGCACTATACCACTTCTTTCGGTACAGTTCACACACGGGTGCTTCCGTATCTTGAATTTAAAGTTCTCATTGGATACTGATCACTCTTTCCCGCGATACTCGCCATAACTCGGACGTACCTTCCATTGGTTGAAGAAGCTGGACTGCTTTCAACTTCCCTTTACCAAAGAAGGCAGAGATGCCTGTGATCGAGTTTACACCTATAAGAGCTCCTCATGAAGCAGTGGTTAACATCGCCTGGGTCGAGTTGCATAGAATGTTCGTGCGACTTCCCTTTTTCATGTAGCACATTTTCGAAGTCAAGTTTTTGCTATGAGCAAGCTTTAGGACAAAGGCATCAGTCTCATTGTCAGTGTATCAGAATGCAACACACTGTCATTCCTGCTCGCATGCCGAGCATGGAGAACAATACGCGTATCAGCCTCTTCGTCACGGAACTGTATCTCAGGAACAGGGTCTCTGATCACAATGTGTCTGCGTCTAGTCGCCCGACTGGTCTTCGGTTGTCACACGAGGAGTCCATGATCCAATTGCTGAGTCTGCTTCTAAATGCTTCGGTTTTGCTCTGTGGTACGAGGAATTAGACGATTTCAGCTTATTTGTCTTGGCACTTAGCAGCTCGTTCCATGACTTCGCAGTATAGTGCATCGCAGTAAATCCCTACATTGTACACTGTCAGCGGTACACATTATTTTCAGTCTTTTCACATTTTTTATCAACACCTCGCGCGACACGTCAACCACCACGTCTACGCGCGTCTTGCGCGAAGTTAGTTACTCTAAGCGACCGCATGCAACATAGCTCCAGAGGAGATCTACAACTTCTGTAGCCTGCCGTTTCATCGAAACTGCCGGTTATGTTCTCGGCTTGCCAGAACTGTCCCAGAAGTGCCATCCAAGCACAAGAGGAAGTACTAGATCCTTGTTGCGAACCTTATGCACAGCCTTCACCTTGGCTTCCTTCACTGGATCAAAGAAAGCGTGGGATTGGATGAGCAACGGCTCATTACAAAGTCATTCGCTGGCTGCTTTCTCTTGTCCGTGGAGGGCAGTCAGTCGTCTCTCACTTCTGTGTAGACAAGCTTAGCGAGTTGCAAATCTCTCTCGTTGGTGAACTTATTTCGGCTATTACATTAATTTTGATGAGACGTGCGGGGAATTCACATTCAGCTGAAACCTCGGAAACTGATTCCGGTCATGGACGCGTGACTGGATAAGGTTCTCCACTAAGAAATTGTTCTCAAGAAGGGACTCTATTCAATACACTTGCAATATAAAAGTATGATTTATTTACTTACTCTTTCTTGAAACAATTTTCTAAACCTTACATTTTTTTCTAGTTATTACACAAATTGCGAACTGCCGGTCTTATTTAGTGACCAATAACGGGCGATGTTGATTCGCACAGCACGTCAGGTAGTTATGATTTAAGCACTAGAATAAACGAAAGTCATGTTTTTAGTTCAAATATGTTTTAAATCTACGCTAAAACAAGATTTGTTTACGATAAAAGAATATAAGAAACTTTTCAGCCTTCCCCTAAATTCAAGATGGCGGCCAAAAGGAGATTATGAGGGGCAAATTTAAATTTCGATTTTCAAAGTGAAAGCTACCGTTTTATCCTTGCTATCATGCATTTTTGTGATGCTTAATAGTCAAAGATTAATATGTGACATGTTTCGGCTGTTCCCCTCGAGTGAGCCATAAACCCAAATTTTCGGCTCTCAGCTGATCGACTAAATTGAATCCCATGGCTGTTGAACAAGGTCGTTTAAAAATTTGTCGCTGTCAATTGTTTTGTAGTCACGAGTTTCGACAGTAGGGTGCGTGCTAACACGTTCATAACGTATTTTTATAGTCATAAAAAACAGTGAGTGATCGCTAATCCCAAGATGAAGGACACCAGATCGAGTTAACAATTTTTTCGGGAGAATTAGTTATACAAAGGTCAATTAATGTCCGTGATGTTGAATGTAATCCTCGTTGGTTCAGAGATCATTTGGCTCAATCCGTAAATATCAAATATATTCGTTAAATTGGACGAAATGTCAGGGGCACCCAACGTCAATTTTCCAAAAATATCTGTTCGGAAGACGATTTGAGATCTAGAATTTTCGGAACATTTGCTGTAAAATTTCTTGCTTGCCTGCCTCTCCTAGGATTTTCGAACATCTAAAAAATGATATAATTGCCCATTTTAAGCGGATTTTTACCCTAAAAAGGTCACCTAGAATTTTCGGGAGCCTTTTCCTGGCTGAAATTTTCAAAAAGGTAACTTAAGATCCCTATAATTTTCGGATCACTAGACTTTCAGCTAGGAAATCCGAACAGATGAAGAATTTTCAGGGGATAAAAATATGCCTATATCTACCGTTTAAATACTATAATACGTTTAACAATCCTATGTTTAAGTGGTTTTGAACTATATTGTCGTTGGGTGCCCCTGAAATGTGGTAGTTTGACCGATTGTGTAACATATCACAGTTCAGATCTCCCAGCAGGTAGAGATCGTTGTTTTCCGAGTCAATTTTATCCACCAGGATTTCAAATCGACTGAAAATGTCCTGGGAAGGAATTTGGAGGTCGGTACCACGTACTTACTAAAAAGGGTCTAGAATGCGGTCTAGTTATTTCGATAACAAGGCATTCGAGTTGGTTATCACTTAAGTCATGCCGGAAAAAAGATAATTTATGTTGTTTCGTAAATATATACAAGGGCTCAAGGGACAATACACGAGGAGCCGCAAGCGGTAAAATTTCTGTCCCGTAATTTAATCAGTTAAATCATCAAAGTTGACTGGTCTTTCTGATAATCAAAGCGACCGCTCGGTTAACCATTTACACCTTCAGTGCGAAGACTGTCACAAAAACATTAACACCTTCAGCATAATTGCTTACCATAACAGTGGTAGGTCACGCGCGACTGGTCGGTTTTAAAGAACTTGATCGTGACCTTTGTTTTCATTCAGTGGCTGTGCGCGTTGATATGCTAACGTTTAAATCAGACTGGAACATTAAATTTTTGTTATAAAAACAAAGAAGCCGCTGAGTGGAAACTAAACTGTCCCCTAAGTGTTCCATTTCCTTCGTGTACGCTCATTTTGATGGGGACTGTATGATGCCTTTACTACACAAACGTAATCAAGATCGAGATTTAAAACATTTCATTTTGCTTTTGTGGAGTAGTTTCTTGTCGTGCATTAGATTTCAGTATACATATTGTTAATCTTCATTTCGCGCCAGAATAAATTAGTTTGCGCGCAAAGGGCTTCTAATTAAAAGCAATCACAAGGTTTGTCCCTCTTCTGGTCCCCCTTCTAGAGATACGCCGGCTTGGTAGCTGGGATACATTGCCGAGGCGAAAATCTGGCATTCTTTTCCTCCTCGCCGTTTTTTTCCCACGTCATTTGTTTCTATTTGTAGTGAGAATGCACTGCATATCGGTGGATTTTACTTCATGCGGCTTGCTTCTTATGAAAGAAGAGTGCCGGATTCGCTTTGTTCGCCCTTAATTCCTTGTCGAATGCAAGGTAAAAGAACGGACTATTGTAAGGTAACAATTGAAGTTTTTTAAATTTGTTTCCTGGCTAAAATAGTGCACAGAACTCGTGAAACCCGTGATTATTACCTCTGTTTAATATACCTAATGTGATGACTCCTCACTTTTTCGATGGGCAAGACGGAGACAAACACCAATTTCTTTCGCAAGTTGTAAATCAGATTCATAACTTACAATTGAAGATGTACATTTTTCAAGCTCCTTTTGATTCTCTTTCTAAACCTTGCAAAACATTCAATTCTCGTTTTTCTGTTTCTTGTAGTTCAGTCCTTTGAGGGGTTTTCTCAACGCATACCCCTCTGTGATGTGCTTACTCTTATTAGCAACTGGATTAGCCTCTTGTCCCCACACTAAACCATTATAATCATTTCAAGTATTATTCAGAACTGTAGGGTAATTTTTGTACAATCAATTTCAAGGAAATACTTAGAACGGAAGTCACTATCTAATATGAAACTACTAAATACGGTATCACTGTTGGAAATATTTATTGATAATCACTCCAGTGAAGATTTTGAAGGTTCAGTAAACCCCTCCCAGCCTTCTGATATTAAAAGTAGCTTATACTGACAGACCCAGTATATGTGAAGCAAAGTGATTGGAACATTTACCCTGGCTTTTACTAAATTGGTCCTGTATTCTGTATTTAAGCCCATAAATAATTGTTGTGGCTCCCAGTGTACAAACAAACTTACGAACAGCGAAGTAGAAAATTTGTTTAATGAACATTCACACATGACTGTTGCATGACTCATACTAATGTAGTGTGCTTGTAGCATATGTTTAGGATAAGGAAGAGAGTCTTAATACCGCGGTAAGTTGAAAAATATAAGACATGGAGCCGGTCGCTCGTAACATTCACGGAGCTTATAAATAACTGAACTAATTACGAAAAGTGAAGTCACCCAAAAACTGTTCATACATCATGCCTCCTGATGTCCAAAAATTCCATTAAAAGAGTTCATGAAAACCTTTTCTTGATGTTTGGGCGCGGACAAACTTAAGAACGTCAATGTCGCTAAGGATTGAGCAAAATTGGAAATGGTGAAACAAAACTTTCCCTGCACACAAAGTATGAGGGAAAGTTTTGTTTGACCATTTCCAATTTTGTTCAATCCTTAGCGACATTCGTTCTTAAAACCGAGCAAAAACTCATCGTCCTTCCACGTCTGCATTCTCCGCCATATTTGTTTGCAGGGAAAATTTATACTCAGTCTCACTCGGCCGAATTTCTTAACTGGGGCGATCATGTAAACTCGGTTCCAGACCCCCCACCCCTCCCCCCACTGCACGGACTGAATGATTTATAAAGTACTCTCCATATATTATCTGCATCTTTTTCCTGCACTAGCTGTTGTTTCTTTTCTGAGATAACTTTCAAAATCAATTTTTGCTTCTGGCTTCGAGGTTGTGTTGTTGTGTTCATTCACAAAAAAGAAAACTGGCAGTACTGGCAGTGTTTTTCCCTCCTTCTGTCACGCCACTTTCCACCATGCTTTGATCACGTGCTGTAATGTATCACGACCGGGATACATTTGATTTTAGTCAAGGCGACGTGACCAAGAATCAACCAATGGCAGTCCCTGTTTAGTTGAGTGAAAGTCAAGGAATATAACAATACTATTTATCATACAGACCTAGGGCAGAATGTGGTATTTCACAATTTGTCAAGACAAATTGCACTCAGTCAATATTTCAGTACGATCAATCGTGGGCTTTTAGCGAAACCGTTCAAAAAATTTCCAAAATCACCCATACGGCCAGCCGGTTCTCATTTCTAGTGCCAGCTGTCAGTGTGGCCGAGTGTTTGAATCCCAATAGAGTTACACTTTACGCATGGTTTCAGTTATAACGATGTGTAATCTTGTAAAGCGTTCGATACGGGTGTCTGTAAAATGTGGAAACGGACGGCGAATGTGGACGGAGGGCGGCGGAAAATAATAAATAAATAAATAAATGTACAAGATAAATATATAAGATAGATAAAGCGGCTGGGAAGAAAAGATGTGTGGTTTCTGTCGTTTCAGTTTGCGAAATTCTTTTGCGGTATTTAAGGTCCGTGCCTATGTCGAAGAGGTAAGTTAATTTTTGCGGTACCTTTATTTTGTTATGTCGACTGGGTCAACTGACTCCGATAACAAATACACATCAAACAAAACTGACTTTTAATAAAAGGTGTAAAAGTGGGCTTGGCCTCTCGCCTAGATTCAAGCCTTCTTGAAGAGGGGCGAGAGGGGAGAGTTTGAAAAAAAGAAGAAATGAACATAGTTAGCCTAACTTTAAGGGATTGTTTAGGTCTCAGCTTTCAAGGAATATACATTTCTTTATTTATTTATTTATTTCACAGAAAAAGAGGTGGCCGCTGTTCACATAGCCTGCGAACCGCAGACGTAATTCTGGTCGTCGCTTCTCTCCCTCCGAAAAATAACGTCTGCGAACCCGAGCGGCAAAACGATTTCTGAGAAGTAAAACCTTTTGTTTCGATGTTGAGCAACCAGATCAAAGGATAGAATACAGCTCGAGTGACTCCTTGCGACCTCGCGCGCTGGCGTGTCTTAGATTTGGGCAAGAGTTACCAAATACGCTTTGGAACGTGAATTTCACGACCATAACAAGGTTTCCTGCAACGTTGAATGCTGACTTCTTTATGGAGCAAATGCTTCTTAAGCTATGTATGTGATGTGTGAAATAGTTCGTATTGGGGTTCTGTTTTGTCTACTAGTGTGCTTGACACAGCAAGTTCAGGTCGCCATGTTCGATGGAGAGTTGCGAGCCCAGGCCCACGCGGTATCACCAAGACATCTGGTCAGGTTCTCGCGGCCTATACTATGGCATCCCCCGTTTTGTACAAAAAAAAAAACAAAGCTAATAATGGAGCTTAAGCCCAACTTATGTAAAATGTCAAATGTTCGCTAGAAGACAACTCAGCATGAAACTGTTCAATCAGATCATCTGAGATCTACGAACAAAATAAGAATAAAACAAGATCAAGATTCAAGTCCTTGAACTTTGCTGGAACCTGAGTCTTTTGTCCAGACTTGGTGGTGTGGCTACGCAGTTAGAAACGAGCACTTTGTCCCTTAGAAGCAGAAACTTCAGGGCCTGTTCCGGGTTTGAGCGGACTTCCTATGGGGGCTTGTATGGTGTCAGTTCCCACGACGGGTACCAAAGACTGTATTGGAGCAGCTTGTATGGTATCGGGGCCAAATGCGGGTACCGCGGAAGATGCTGATGCAGCTTTCCCAAGTGGGTGTGGAATTGCTTGCATCACCATTGTAGGATGACTGGCTTCTACTCCAGGTGTGTCTTGAGAAATGACTAGTCCGGGGACGCATTCTCTAGCAGATGTATGGGGTGCCGGGGTGACTTGTGGACGCAAATGCGCCCTTGTTTGCTGGTAGATCTTGACTTGCATTTCAACCAAATACGTTCTAGGTTCCCTGCCAGGATTCGGGAGGTTGAAGACCTTGCCGGGTTCCCAGATGTGTTTGAGCGAGTTCCAAACGTACACTGGCTGGTTGCTGCTAAAGGCTCGTTTGTCAGGGCTTGTTTTCGTGTTGTAGAAAGCAGAGTGCTTTGTTTGTTTGCGTAAATTGGCTTCTAGGTGGCAATCCTTGTTAGGATGCTGTGATTGCAGACTAGACTCACTGCTTGGAAGCATTGACTTGGGTCTTCCGCCAAACAGGAGCTCGTAAGGTGATGGTAAGTGATCGTCGAGGGGAGTGATTCTGTACATCCAGAGGGTAGCATGAGGACACTGCTTGCTCTCTATTGCCTTTTTCTACGTGGACTTGCAGGTTCCGATGGTCTTTTCCGCCAGACTGTTTGCATGGTGGTGGTAGGGGGGACTAAAAGCTAGAGTGATGATGCCACTCTGTTTGCATTCACTCTTGAACTTTTCCCTAACGAACTGACTTCCAAAATCGGCCACGATGAAAGATGGAAGGCCGTATTCTGTGAGTACGCTTGTGAAATGGTGTGATATGGTGGATGCTGACATGTTATGCACCTATCAATGTAAACCCCGTGAGGGGGGGGGGAGTGCGGGCGTGGGGATTTGACAAATTTGAAAATTTTTTGATCAAATTCCCCAGGGTGGGAAACGAAAGGTCAATCAAAAGTGTCAAAAAAGCCCCCACCCCAGGGGAAAAATCTAAACAAACAATACTGTAATACTGTATAAAATGAATGAAAGAACATTTCAAAAGTACGTTCTTACTACTTTTATTTAAGGTTAACGTAAGCTCCGTTAAATTACTCGCTGTAATTAAGTATTTTCTCTCTCCACTAGCATCTCTTATTTTGAACAACATAATCACTCCAGGAAGATTGACCGTGCTATTATATTAATGAAACGTAAAATGCTTTATAACATCGGCTCAACATGTCGGAACAGGTCGGATCAGTGACCTGTAAAGAATCCTTTGACTTTCATGGTAGAATTCGATTTCAATCGAGGTTTACAATCAGATGGGAACTTGAAGATAAAAACTTTTCTCAAAATAGACATTATCTGTTTAGATGACAGTGTACATGTACAGTATCGGATTATGGCGATTAAAGCAAATGAAAACTTCATAACTTTCTCCAACAGCGTGACTTTCAGAAAGCCTCGAGGGACGGACTTGGTCACCGCTTCTGAAATGATACCAGGCTTCTATCGGTCAAAGTCAAATGTCCCGACCTCGGGGTCGCTTCGTACGATCAAAAGCCCGACAGGGGGATAGTCTCAGTCATCAAATCCCCGGCCCTTGCCCGCACTCCCCTCCCCCCACGGGATTTACATTAATAGGTACATTACTAAGGAGTCTAACGATGGGAAACCTTGAGTAATAGTCCACAATCATCAGGTATTTTGACCCATTGAACTCGAAGATATCAGTACCCAGTTTCTCCCAAGGTCTCGTAGGTCGTTCGGGTTGCATTGCTGGCAGTTTCTGTTGTGCTTATTGGTATTTGTTGCATGGCTCACATGCTTTGACCATTTCGCGGATGTCTCGGGAGATGCCGGGCCAGAATACGGACTGCCTAGCAAGAAGCAGGCACTTTGTTTCTCCTTGATGGCCGCTGAACTGGAGTTTTTCTGAGTTTAGGCTGACATTGTTGGCTCGAGTGGCAGTTAGCATGTTTAGGAAGGCGTAGTCGTGCTCTTCTTGGGTGGAACCGAAAAGGATGATGTCGTTGGCGATTCCTGTAACATTGGGGATGTTCCCGTAAATGTCATCCAGCCTTCTTTGGAAAATGTCCTGGGACACAACTACGCCAAACGGAAGGTGTTTGAACCTGTATCGACCAAATGGCGTATTGAAGGTACACAACAGGCTGGACTCATGGTCAAGCTCTACGTGCCAGTAGCCTTTTGTCGTGTCCACAACGGAGAAAAGTTTTTTTTCCGTGAAGTAGGGGGAGGATTTCGTCAATACTCCTGCTGTAGTAATGCTCTCGCCTAATGTTCTTACTCAAGTCCTTGGGATTTAGGCACAGTCTGACCCTCTCCCTTCCATCTGAGGTTTCTTTCACATTGCGGACAATCGAATTGACCCAATCTGTGGGTTCTGTCACCTCTGTGATAATGTCGTCTGCGACTATCTTGTCCAATTCTGCTTTATACAATGGTCAAATGTGAACCGGTACTGTGAGCGGTGGGTGGGCTACTGGCTTAGGGTTGTCTATAAGCTGGATGTGATATTTGTCGCCTGGAAATCTGCCAATCTTGTCAAAACAATCCTGGTACTCTTCTAACACAGTGGATTTTGAGAGACTCATCACGGGGGCACCTGGATGTGCTTGGGGGCACGCTTGAGAGGTGCAGGACTCCTGGATGTTTACAGTTATGATACCAAGTTCCTGTGCGAGTTGGCAGCTGATTATGGATGGGTGACTATGGGCCTCGGCTATATTGAAACTGGCGGAAGCTGAATTGCTTTTAAAGGTTATATTGAGAGTGGAAGTGCCTAAGTTGGTGATGGTGTTTCCCCCATAGCTCTTCAGGACAGCATTGCAGGACTTGATGTCGAGACATAGACCGAGCTTCTGCAGGTCATCCGTAGTCAAGACGCAAGTGTCTGCTCCAGTATAAACCTTCATTGGGATGGAGCGGGTATTATTGATCTTGACTGTAGTGATGATACTCTCAGGGTAGCTGTAAGCAACATCCACTGTGTTCTCAGATGTAATGGCATCGAGGACTATAGTAATTGGTTCAGAGCCCTCATCGCTGTCTCCACAATAATCAGTGTCTTCTTCGTCTTCTACCTGCAGGTAGATGTCCTGGCCTCGGGCTTTGCGCAATCTCATTGACTTGTTTTAATCGTTTCTTCATGCACACTCTCTGAAAATGGCCTGTTAACCCGCAATATTGGCATTTAGCACGCATGGCTGGACAAGTATCAGTTGTACTGTGTTTGTTTCCACACCTGAAACAGCCATTAAATTTGAATATGAATTTGAACTTGTGCTTGTCTGCAGGTGGTACTTGGCATTGGGAGTCGTCCTTGCGCTAATTTGCACTGGAGCTGTATGGTCGGTTCAAGCTCTGGCGGGTATCTGGTTTTTGCTTTCTCCTCACAGAGTGTACACTCCCAGCTTGGTCTCCCTGTGTAATTGCTTGCATTTTTGCCTTTGGGCTTTCCTCTGTTTTAGCCGGGTCATAAACTTGTTGAAAAGTGAGAGAGTTTCCTTTGGAAATGGCATCATTCCTGACTTTGTGTGATTTCAGTCCGATTACCAACCTGTCCCTAAGGGTTTCCTCTTTGAATGCAGGGTCATAGCCGCTGTCGTCAACAAGTGTTCGGGCCTTAGTCAGAAATTCTTCTAAAGACATGTCTTCTTGTTTCAGGCATCGCAGCTGGTACAATGATTGCTCTGGGGTTTTGTGTATGCTTCAAATTTCTCAAATATGGGTTCTCGTTGGAGTTAGTCCTCTTCACTTGACCATGCTGTATTATAAATCTGTAAGCCCTTATCGCTGGCCCAAAGTAGCAGTAATCTCGCCTTTTTATCCTCTGCTTTATTTTCTAAGGGGCCATCGAAGATGAGGTTGCATTTTTGTTTGAAAATTTTAAACCTCTTGTGCAGGTCTCCGGGAGTCGTCCAGTCTATCGAGGGAGCCGTAAAATTGTCCATGGCTGACATATGAAGCTGAGAAACTAAATTTTAAATTCAACAGCGAAGCGGAGCTGTAGGTAAGGTTTGTTGATATCGCTAGGCTTGTCTTTTAACTTCACGAGTAGTATGTAGATTTGGCGGGAACGAACGGGTTGATCGATCGAGTTGAATTCGGGCTTGAAGACGCTGAATTGACTTGAGAGGTATCTGTATCCTGCCTTGAATGTTTCTTATGAAATCGTTGCTTTTCTGGAGCGATTCCTCTTCTGACACCATGAAAGAGTTCGTATTGGGGTTCTGTTTTGTCTAGTGCGCTTGACACAGCAAGTTGAGGTCGCCATGTTGGATGGAAAGATGCGAGCCCAGGCCCACGCGGTATCACCAAGACATCTGCCCAAGGTTCTCGCGGCCGATACTATGACAATGTGGGCCTTTGGTTTCGCTTTATAAAATACGGTAGTACGTGACGTAAACAAAACCTGGACAACATAATCGCTACAGGGAAAGGTAATGACATCGCGCTCAGACTTATTTATTTCAATTTAACCAGCGCTGACAAAAGGTGGTGAATCAATTATACAGACACATCCCTGACTGATTTAGTAATCTCTGACGATCGCTCGTTAGTAACTCAAGTATCGCCACAAAACAATGATCTTAAATATTATAAACCTGAGCCAGACCCAGCGTGAAATAAATAGTTACAGCAGTAAAGTGATCATTGTCAAGATGACATTTCAGCTACGACGCTTCGACTCATCTTATTAATACTATGGAAATTAAAACCTTGAGAAGAACATGTACGTATTTAAAGAAATAAAAGAACAAATCTAAAATGCCAGGGGCACCCAAAGTCAATTTTTGGAAAATATCTGTTCGTAAGACGATTAGAGATCTAGAATTTTTCGGAACATTTGTTGTAAAATTTCTTGGTTGCCTAGCTGCCTCTCCTAGGATTTTCGAACATCTAAAAAATGGTATAGTTGCCCATTTTAACGGATTTTTACCCTAAAAAGGTCACCTAGAATTTTCGGGAGCCTTTTTTCTCGCTGAGATTTTCGAAAAGGTAAGTTTTGATCCCCATAATTTTCGAAACACTAGAATTCAGTCAGGAAATCCGAACAGATGAAAAATTTTTAGGGGATAAAAATATGCCTATATCTACCGTTTAGATCATAAATACGTTCAACAGTGCTATGTTTAAGTGTTTTTGAACCATATGAAATGCTTCCGATCTGATCAAAGTTCTGTCTGAACCAAGAACCAACCACGCATGGGAAATCAATTACCACATGTCCTAGCTCTAGCTTAGCTTTCAAAGATAAAGGATATCTTTAAAAAATATCTAAAGCGGCACATGACAAACTATTGAAGAGTTCTCCAAAGCATACTTTTCTGCGAGGAACCAGAAAGGAACAGAAGCAAAAAACGGCATGACATTTATCGTGTCGAATATGATCAAAACAACAAGGTGTGATAAATCATTGGCTCAGTAGGCAAATAGATAAAAAAGGTCCTCTAATCTTCTCTTCAATATAAATCCTCTTGATGCTTATTTCATCAATCAGTCCTACAATCCAGGCAAATTAACTTTCGTAAACGCGTCGTTCTGAGGAAAAAGAGCTGCTGTACACACGCTACGTCGTCTTTTCAATGTCGACTTGTAAACATGTCCACCGCACACGATCTTGCGAGAAGTCTCGTGAGTTAGTTCCTTGATTTTAAGAGCTAAACCGTTATTGGCTAAAAAGGTTTTACGTCACAGAAATCGTTTTGCTTCTCGGGTTCGCAGACGTTATTTTTCGGGAGGAGAGACTTGAGGGAGCGACGACCGGAAATACGTTTGCTTTTAGCAGGCTACTGTTTACACGGCTAACCCCTAAATTCACCCATGCTTAGAGTGTTCAGGACGGAAAGCCCATATTCTTACTACAACAAATGTTTCACTTGGGGTTGTGTGAAAAAAAAACCTGAATAAAAATTACACAAATGTCTTTTCTGCGAGTGTGATCTTAATGAGTCACTGAGTAAAGCCTGAGCCTGGCCTGAGCTATGCCCATGTTGTTCTCCTTAACAAGGTTTTTAAATTCTAATTTTCCGACGAGCATCCTCGTCGTATTGATATGGGAGTCGTACCCCATCCTCCCCCACATTGGATGAACAGAGAGTAAAATATAAAAATAAACAAATCAGAGACAAGGTTAATCATTTTGTTTCGAAGTTTTTCAAAAGGCAAACTTAAGACGTTTTTTTTTTTTAATTTCCAAACTCATTGTTGAGGCTGACCTTCCTTTGCTACAGTTCTTGCACGCAAGCATGCAACATACCACATCTGCTTTCTAAAAACCAAGAATGCTACTCCTGGGAAAATTTGATCAGTGATGGCACGTTTGCTACTCCGCGAAGAGGAGAACGATGAGTAGAAAGGCTCGCACAAGGTCAGAAAGCTGGCCATAAGAGACCGAATTTCTTCCACTATTAGAGATTAGCATGTGAATTATTGAACTAAATTATTATAATTTTATAACTGCTGTGCGTGATGTATTAGTCCGCAGATTGACTAGCTAGTTTGAGGACACAAACTCGAAGCGTGAGGTCCACGAGCGGTCGCAAGAGGTGCGGAGAACTCTTTCGTCCGCATCGTGGCTCGCTTGAAGTAGCCCAAGTCTTTGAAATTAAACGAAAAATGAAAAAAATAAAAGAAACATAATTAAATAAATGTATATCACTGAAAGCTGAGACTTAAACAATCCCTTGAAAGTTAATTAAGCTAACTAAAGTTATTTTGTCTTTTTGCCCAGTAAGGTACTCCTGGGAATTCTTGGTGAGGGTGTGACGCCTGGTTGTCCAAATCCTAACCCTTCTTCAGACCAAAAATGTCATTTTTCACACTCGTTTGCAGATCTGGCCTCTAATAAATTATGTCATCATTATCATCATTACTTAATAGATTAGAACGGCAACAAAAAATATTTCTTAAAATCCATTTCAAATTTGCATATTTCTCTTTCTTTCTCACTCACTCCCGTAGTTTCCTCGAAAACCATACCCGACTCCAGACCAAACTGGGCGGAAACGGACGGCGGATGGAGGACAGCGGAAAATACTAAATAAATGAATAAAATAAATAAATGAATGTATAAGATGAATATATAAGATAGATATTTTTTCAAAATAAATAAAAAACAGAATTCAAAATATTAAAAATATAAATATCAGTTGTGACATCTCAGTATCGTCGGAGAGAATATAAACAGAGTAGGCAGTTATGAAGTTTGCTCGAATGTCACTTCCAACTCGTGGCTGGGAAGAAAAGATATGTGGGGTCTGTCGTTTCAGTTTGGGAAATTCTTTTGCGATATGATGCATGCCGTGATGTGGAAAAAAATGGACAAAAGAAGCCACGCTTGGCCGAGAGGTAAGTTAAGTGAGGTAAGTTTTTTTTATATACATTCGCTGTTTGCCGCAGTCCACTGCTTTAGATCTCTTCCGCGTCGACTGTCTCCGATTATATAACAAACACACAAACAAAACTTTAAAAGGTGGAAGAGCGGGTTCGGCCTCTCGCCTAAATTCAAGCCTTTTTAAAGAGGGGTGGGAGCAGAAAGCTTTAAAAATAGCCCAGGGGGTACTCCCTTATATAGGCCATATAGGTATGTGCCGCCCCAAAGGGTAGGGTTTTTCCGCCGTTTTGGTCTGAAAACGGGCCTAGACTTTGCCCAGTTTGGTCTGGAGTCGGGTATGGTTTTCGAGGAAACTACGGGAGTGTATGAACGTATTTATCGTTTCAATTACAAACGAATGCGAAAGAAAGAGAAATATGCAAATTTGAAATGGATTTTGATACGCGCGACAATTTTGTGTACTCCTGCAAGCGATGTTCATGAACGACAAAAACAAACGGCACGGACAAGCGATTAAAATTGCAAGAGAGACTAATAACAATCAATAAAAGAAATATAATTTGGTGAAACATTTACAGAGACAACAATTTTCATTCACGAAGACAAGTATTAAAGTGTCTCTTAAAATCCTGAGTCTTTAAATTAAAGTTTAAGTTTAAGTTAATTATGTTTTACTTCAAGCCGGCCTCCTGGTGTTGGCTTTTTTCAAAGATGAACTCCTTGAAGAAAGAAAATCGCTCAAAGTTTTCTTCCTACAGCCAAATTTATAACTAAATATTCTTCGGAACGTTTTCTTTCTATTTGCGGTGAGAAAATATACCTGAAGGCCTTTTAAAGTTCTGTAAGCTTATATCAAACCTGATACTAGGTCACATCATTTACTCAAATCTTACAAACGTGCATAAGCTTGCCGCATAAACTGTGCTCAACTTCGTGAAATTAGATATAATAAAAGCAAACATCAAATACAATAATTAGTCAGGTTCACCATTCGAGATTCAGTTCCTGAAAGCTATAAAGGAAGGCCACAGTTGCTTGAGACTTTTAAACCCTCTTACGCATTAAGCAAGGTGAAAAACGATGACATCCGAAATCGGATTACCGAATTTTGACAAGCGACGCATTTCTCAACCAAAAACCCAATATACAAACCAGCCATGAATAACAGAAGACTTTTGATAGCAGCTGTATTTCATTTTGTACATCCAGTGGAGAAACGCAGTTAAAAACATCACAAGTTGACACAAAACTCTGTCAGCTTCAGCTGTCAAAGTTAACAACTTTCAAGATGCTGCATAAATTTTCCGCATGAACTCACCTGTCAAATTTTGACCAATCAGAGCATTGGACGTAGAGCGTGACCAACGCGTGACCATGGTAAGAAAAGGTCTTCCCCGCCTGCATTTTTAAAAAACTGGCTAAATTTTTGCGTCCGAGGTCAGTTTGAAATCAAAATCTTAATAGTGCGGGGCCATAGTGACATATACACAACATATTTCATATAAATCAGTGGAAAAATAAACTTGAGCCTGCGATCATTTGAAACTGGTAATTGTCAGCGGATAACTTCAAAAAATACTCGACCTCGATGGGTCGACACTTGAGCCCGCGGTACGGTCAGGTGATACTGGTCGGCGAATTCTCAGAATACATAAAGTACAAACATTGACCACAAAGGACTGCAAAGGACCGCAAACGAATATGCCGAAGAATCAGGTCAGAAGAATCAGGTCTTTATAGATCCTACGTTCTTCGGCATATTCGTTTGCGGTCCTTGCAGTCCTTTGTGGTTAATATTTGTATTTTATGTATTCTGGGGCCGTAGAGCTTTTATGGATCCGATATGCCGTAATTCTAGCATGGTTCCGTCCATGTTTTAGAGGTTGATTTTGGCCAATTCTTTATTTTCTCTGCGAGACATCAACTTGACACTTGGACTCTTGCCCCCCAGAAGACACGTGGTGTGGCGTGATTCTGTGGGTGTTAAGAGCTCTAGGTCAGGACTTAAATCAGAGTGCGCGGATAGTTTTCATCAGAGCTTTCTCTGGTTGTTGCGCCATACTGACGAGCCCCAAAGAGTGCGAAACAGCTGTCTATGGCTACAATCCCGCTCTGTTTTGAGCTCTTTCGGTGTGGTGTTGATGTCTTGCGAGTTAATTTTCACGTAGTACGATCAGCATTGCAGTATTCTGCTGGCAGAATTTAATATGTCTACTTTTCATTTTTGCTTATCAGGTCTTTATAGATCCTACGTTCTTCGGCATATTCGTTTGCGGTCCTTTGCGGTCCTTTGTGGTTAATGTTTGCACTTTGTACGGATTTGTAAATAGGATTATTTGACGCAATAATTAAAAAAATGATTGTTTTACGAATTTTCGAATTATTGTTTTTGTAAATTGTTTAGCAGGGTTTGTAAATATGATTTTAGGAACATATTTAGTCATTGTTTTAAGAATTTTTAGAATAAGGAGGTGTATTAGGAATGTATTTTATTTTTTTATAAATGAAGATTTTTAATAGGATTTGTAAGTAGGATTTATGCAATGCGCAGATGAAAATTCTTTCTGAACTGATAATTACGCAATACAAATTAATAAAAATTATTATTATTATTAGTAATATTATTATTATTACTATTATCATTATATTGTAATGACTTTTAAAGTGGTTAGTACAGTAAACTGGTGCAGAAAACATGAAAATTTGGCAGACGTATTGAGGTCAACACCCTTAGTAAATCTGCATAGGACGTCACGCTTCAAACTGAATACTTCCAGTTTTATAACCAGGGAATTAATTATCTATAAAACAGCAAAAGTTAGTTAAAGCACAGGCCCCAGTTCCTGGAAAGCCGAATAAACTATCCTCCGGATTAGCGTCAAATCCACGATTAAATTTCTTATTCCTCGGAAAACTAATAGTACTGTGTTAAAAACGAGTTCCTGAAAGCGAAATAAACCCACGATTAACTAATCCCAGATAAAGTACAGTATAGTGCACAGTGCTATACTACTTATAGAATCACGCCCTCCGAGGGATACATCCAGAGTTACAAAGGAAGACTACATTACAATAAGAATAAGTAAATAATGCACTGTTTAAGCTTGTACATACTTTTACTCTTGCATAAGGATAAGTGTTAATGTTATAAATAATTCTAGATAGGACGCCACGCGCATTTGCAAGTACTTACAGTTATACAGCTATGGAACAATTATATAAAAAGGCAGAAAAAGGGCATTTTTGGGACGGAGTCAAAAGATTCAAAATTTCTCTGTGATTAGCTACTTTGCGATGTGCATTTCTGTGGATCGAACCACGTCTTTGGGGTTACTTACAGAGACAGAGATGTTACATTGGTATTACTGATAGTGTACAATCGGGTACCAAAAATGCGCGCACATGTCACACTTTTGTACTCCCATCTCTTCAATGATATTTCCATGCAATTATTATATTTTAAATGATGCCAAGCCCTTTATTGAGTACTTAAAGTTTTACATTCATGGAATTATTTCAAAACCGAAACTTGTCTAAATATATAGCGGAAATGACACATTGTGGTAAACCCACACTCATGCATCCTTTGCGACGTCGTCTTTTTCTCAATGTTGGGGTGGCACAGTTAATTCGACTCGTCTTAACATCAACTTTGAACAATATATTTCACTTTCGTATTAAAGACTAGACAATGAAATCTTCTGTGCAGCAAAGTAAAACAAAAATCTGTCGCCAAGCGTTTCCACTACACGTAAAGGACGCCAGCTACTCTATTAAAGGGCAACGAAATATCACGTGAAAATTAGGTGGAAAACGAAGAAAGACTGAAATGAAAAATGAAATCTTGAAATGTGTTCACAAAAACAACTTCCGTTCCCAGACATTCGGCCCGCCTTTGACGCCTAGGCTTGGAGGTCCAACATCATGCAGCAGTCAAAGGTCCTCATAGTTATTCTCCAGAATACGGAACTTTTGATCAACTCGACCAAGGTTCTAGCAACTTCGTGATGCATTTTTGTCAACCAGAAACGGCAGAGCATTCGGTTTTCAATTAGGTAGAGCCCTACGTCATTTCTCTCTAACTTGCAATGATAGGAGATCCTCTCGCAACCACTTCTTCCTAAACAGATCCCCCAGAAATTGCCCCGGCCTCCACTTGCTTCCATGGAACTGCGAAGTCTGCCCTTCCAAACGAACCTAGGGGTAAGCAAATAATCTTCCTCTACATTATGAGGTAAGAAGGGGTGATTAGCTGAAGGTCATGTGGGTCATCTGAATAAGCGGTAAGAGCGCATCCATTTAACACTCATTCCACTTCAGTTAGCAACGTTTGCAAAATTGCCTCGGTTAACGGCCATTTGGGTCCTCATGATAGATTTCAGAACCATTGCTCGAAGCAGTAGGTGGCTGAAAACCCCATTTGCACCCTCGGTGAAGCTGTTCGCGCTCAATCTGAAGCTGCTTCCACTGTTCGATAATTTAATTCCTCCAGCTGTCTTTCACCACCCACAAAACTGGTACCTCTGTCACACCTCAGTTGGACCACCTTGCCGCGACGATTTATGAATCTTCTAAAACACAATGTCTGTCGAGTGGACCATCTCAGATGAATCGCTCGTGTGGGCACAGGAACAGGCAGCACCAACGTTTCACTGTACCCCCTCCAAGCTTGACATACAAGAGGCCAAAAAGGTCCACATGAGATTTACATTCAGTCTGTCACGCAATGGACAACTCCGCTGGATTTTTGCGTGTTTTCGGTCTCATAGGCTTAGGACACATTGAGTAGCGAAATTCAGAGTTGTTTGTGGTCCAACTCAAGCTGCTGACTGAAAGTAATTATTTGCCCAAAAAAATGGCGGTAATAAACTGTCCGTGAAACAAGCTTTTCAACGAGTGGTTTTGGAGGAAAATTGGATGAATTTTAGCCAAGATATGGCACAGCGAAGATCTTGAGGTTTAGCTGAGAATGGCTTGGTCTATTTTGGCTTATTTAGACCACAAAAAACACATCAGCAACAAATTGCAGAGAGGTGTCCTGTAGAGTTCCTTAAAGCTTGGCTTCAAAAGATTCAAAATCGCAGTGAACAAATTTCAATTTACGTTACGGCGCTAGCCGGGAGGCATTCATCGAAAGCTGGATTTACTGTTTTGAGCATTTCGCCATACTATCCTCATGGAAAAATTCTTCGGATCTTCAAAGATGAATAACGCATCGATTACGACTTCGAGAGGTGTAATTGTTTGCAATACTTTTAGGTTTCCTGTCTCGAGAGCGCATGCCTGTTCCAAGATTTCTAGCCATGATTCCGGAGAAGGAAAAGGGAGGCTCAATAGCCATCATGCGACTTGTCGGAAGGGGTGCCATTTGTTGAGTCACAGGCTTGGCATGAAATTTCTTGCAGACAGTACATCGACTGAGAACAGAGCAAACTGCCTTCCTGATATGAGGAATCCACAACTTCTCGCCTACTTTTGCAATGATATGTTCACGCCCAAGGTGACCGATCAATTCATGGGTGTGGCGAATCATCGTCCCCGTAGCAAAGCTAGTGATCCTTTGGAGGATGATCTGATTTGTAGAGTTGATGGCGGCTGGCGGGGATAGCACAAGCCCTTTGACACACGCTGTGGCCATCAAGTACAGGATTCAAACTCGCGATTTAACTTGATGGCTTGACACTACCCTTAGATTTGAGATGTTTAATTTCTTTCGAATAGGGCAAATGCTGATGGATCCTTCTAATGACTGTAGTAGTATCATGATCGTCTGGAGTTAGGTGACCCTTTTGGACGGTTTTCAGGCTACGAAAGAACTGGACAAAACGTACAAACCAAGAAATGAGGATTATTAGCGCCATAGCAAACAGATGAACTAGTGAGCAGTGTGAAGGACATCGGCAGGTGCTAGTGTGAGACCCAGGGATCAGGGGTTTAAACTCTGCGTACCAGGTTCAACATGGAACTAGTGCTTTAACTCTAATTTTTCAACCGGAATATTTCTGGATTAGGCCAGTAGGATTCAGGTCGCCATGGAAACTCAGACCCTTTTAGCCATCAGTGATTTAAGCTTAACTCTAAGGAAGTCAAGCCAAGAAAAACGTCGTCAGCTGGGTTTAGGAATCTTGGCACGTGATTCCATCGTTCCGGCTGAGAGTTCTCTCTTATTTCTTCTACATGATTGGTGACGTAACTCTGCATTCTTCAAGTAGTGGAGCATTATCTCGCTATCTGTCCAGTACTTTGTGCATTTGATAGAGAGTTCCATTTTCGCCATTAGCATATTATGCGTGTCGACGGCACAGCTGCTTGTAGTTCAATCCAACTTTGTGTTACAGACGTCCTTTAACGTTAACTTTAAAACTGTGCTTTTGCAGTTTGAAAGGTAACTAATTCCATGGCTATAAAACTGGAGGTATTCCGTTTGGGGCATGACGTCCTATTCAGAATTGCTCAGGGTATTGACCTCTATACCTCTGCCAAATTTCGTGCTTTTTGAACAATGTTGCACCATTTTCCTGCACTGGGTAGACGGGTAGACGTTTTTCAGATCACACATTTTTAAGCGCCAAAAGGAAGTCAGTTACTTCCCATTTAGATTCGCCCAAAATCACCGTACATGGTACTTTTATGCACAATGCAAGAGTTGCCCTATCAGGCACAATTCAGACGAATTAAATTATTGTTGGGAACAATCAGAGATCTTTTAAAATCACTATCACTTTACGTACCCGTCTGCAAATGACACATGTCACGGCATTTAATCCATCATGCGAAACAAGATTTGCAATGACGAAGAAAGTACGAGATAAGGAGGATACCTACATGTCCTTCTAAACCAGTTTTCCTAGTCAAGTCAAGTCAAGTAAATTTGCATTTAAACTCACGCAGAATTTTTTACTATTTATATTATTACCTGTATTAGTGTAATGTTTATATGTTTAGTGTGGTTTTTGTGCGTTGTTGCTCAGGGCTCCCATTGATAACAGACAGCTTTTTGCGTCTGAAGGGGCTACCCTGAGCGGTATAAATTAATAAAGGTTCTTCTTCTTCTTCTTCTTCTTCATTTGTTCTCTCCGGTACACTGGTACCAATCTTTGGAATTCTTTATCTTAATTGATGTTAAGAAAATCAACCCGTTTTCTACTTTTCGTCAAAGTATAAAGAATTCTATGATTGATGATTGTAATACTGTTATTAATTCCTGACGTTCTATGATTATATTATCTTTAACTACTATTTAATCAATGATGTAATACTTTTTACCTAAAACAACCTATATTGTCACTTTATTCCTTCTACTAGTTAATTCTTGTTTTGGGTCACCTACTCGGTTAGTTCTGTGAACTATTTCTTAGGTGTCCCAAACTCTGCACAATGAACCTAAAATTGAAACATTTCTTTTCTTAACAATCTTTTATTTTTACATTTAAAAGCACTAAATTGAAAACTATTTTCAATTAAAAGATTAAAAGATGTAAAACACGAAATATCATTAAGATAATTCGTTAAAAAGAGTGCAACCATAATAACAGAAGGATCTTTTTGCAATTTCAGTTCTCACAGCAGGCGGATGTAAGAGGTTGCTTTGTCTAGTAGCGCGCGCATGGATTGTATTATTACTTTTAAAATATTGTTTAAAATACTGGGGACATTGACCTTGCAGGCATTTCTTAACGAGTTTAAAAACACATTGACGTCGGCGCTCCTCCAAGGTGGGCCATTTCAGAACGTCCAATGCCTGCTTGCTGCGCACAGTACAAGCCACTATCCTAGCAGCCCGGTTTTGGAGGGCTTCAAGGTCTTGTTTACGACCTTCCCCGCAACAGCCCCACACACTTACACAGTGTTCTAAAATTGGCCTAATTAGACTACAATACACTACATTTGCACTCTCTCTAGTGAGGCTTCTGCGAAGCCTGCCGAGCATTCCTACGCGTTTTCCCGCCTTCGAAATTAGGTACTTTATTTGCTCGTTCCAGCTAAGGCGGTCATCAAAAACTATACTTAGATAAGTGAAGTGAAAAACCCGCTTAATTACATTGTTATTTAAAGTAATAGAAAAAGAGTTAACAGCAGATAATCTAGGGGCGGTTCCGAAAAGCATAGCTTCGGTTTTTGTTACATTAACAAACAGACTATTAAAAGAAAGCCAGTGATCAATCTTAGACAGTTCTGTATTCAGCTTGTCTTGAATGACAGAGGCTTGAGAGGATGAACAGTATAAAACAGTGTCATCAGCGTACATCAGAATATTGCAATCGGACACTACTTCAGGTAAATCTTTAATGTGTAGAATAAACAAATGCCATGTTGAGTGGTATGAACCGATTTGACAAACGGATTTAGATGCCAGTCGACCGGATAAATTGTTTTTCCGTCTTGCCTTAATTTGCATGTACCTCTTGGCATTTTCATTAATTTCACTGTCCACACTATATAATCAGATAAATTTCAAAAAGGCAAGCTTCTTTTGCAACAGATTTCAAAGAATGGCGGTACATGGTGGCTACAATTTTATATTTGTCATGCGTTGTCAAGAGAAAATATGTGAAACGAAGAATTTCCTTCCGCAACCTCGATATTAAGTCTTCGTCTCACATATTTTCTCGCGACAACGCATGAAAAATAGTATAGGAAAAATTATGTAATGATCACATGGTGGTGCTGCTATTAAGAAAACAGATGAGTTTTAGGCCGTCAATCATTAGAGCAGAACCCCTCTTCTATTATGAACATCATTGCGTATCTTACCTGTTGCCTCTGAATGTTCCCATGACTCCACGAAATTGTTTGACCACTTTCCGTTAAAAGGCAGGATGAATCGGTGCTGCTGACTGGATTTTCCATACCCTCTCCCTTTTTGCGGCTGCCATCATCATCGTCGTCTTCGTCGTTTGATACATCAAATTTAGCAGTTGCCTCTTTGACCGGAGTGCGCATGTCATTTTGTTTCTGTACGTGGATAACACATGCGTGATTCTTCTCCACTGATGCCACAAGACGATTCCCGTTTCCACTGGCAAAGTATTTCTTGAGTCCAGGCTGTTTAACGTTGAAACTTTGGGACTCGGTACTTCGTGCGAGAAGTTCCAGCTCTACTTTAGCAAGCCTTATCCCATCCTTATTTCCCCGAAGGACAAAATCGTCACCTCTCTCTCCTGTTTGAATCTTAACGTCATAGCCCTGGAGCTGAACTTCAATTGAACGCAAGTCATCTTGACGACGTTCACAGAGGTATTTTCGGACTAACTTAGAGGGACATTTGTACTGCTCTTCTCGAATGCAGTTTTTGTCTAGGAATGAATTAAGCGTCTCTACCGCCTCACACACATATTCTCGAAATCCAGCTACCAACAAGGTGTTTTTCTGGCTACCCCAAAGTACTCGGACGGCTGAATGCGCTTCAAGTTTCTGCAATATTTGGCGACATTCTGTGGTTTTAAGCAGATACCGATTGTTACCATTGACTCTAACTTCTTCTTCCGATGTCATCTTGTTAACAAGGTTGCACGCTTTGTCCGCATGCGCAGCTGATGTACTCACAATCCGAGGCTCATTATCAATCACAAAGACAGCCTCGACGTTGTTCCTCTCAAACTCACCATTGACCTTCTTGAGCCCCTCATCTGAAGACAAAACTTTCAAAATGCTTTTTGAGAGGAGGTTCAATTTCTTTTCAACCACGTCCGAAATTGTTTTGTGGAATTTCATGGTCGCTTCTGAGAAATGTGGTTGTGGGCCTTCAAAATAGATTTCTTCCGCCTTAGTATCTATCTTTATCTCCACTTCACTGTTTTTTTCTTTAAGTTTCTCTACAAACCCGATTCTCTTTAATAAAGTTAAGTGTTTTACAAAAACCTTTTCCTGCAGATACGTTTTTCTGGTCTCCTTCCGGTATATTTCCTCTAACTTTGCTTTAAGTGTCTCTTTTAAATCTTTTGCATCAGATTTTAGGGAAACAATTCTGACAACAAAAGAATCATCAATAATTTTAACCAGCGGGGGTTCAACACCTACACAGGCGCAAATATCCGGTAAATGCGCTTTAATCACGGCGTCCCAGAAATCTTTGTTGACTTCAACGTCTTGCTTTTTAAGCTTGCCAAGCCATGTTTGTACTTCCTCGATGCACTCAGACTGCCACGAGTCACTTTTGTCTTCTCCTCGGTACAATAGAACGGCTGTTTTGCTGTTGAGCGTCCAGTTAATTTCAATTGCCTTCGCAGCCAACGCCGCCCTAAACTGCTCGTGAAGTGACGTTGTTGCTGCGTATTCCATTACATCTGGGTCCACGGCCATGTGAAGCTGCTGTGCTTTAGGCTTAGGTCGCTGGCTTAATGAAGTACTATGACTTTCTGTAGTTGCTTCAACACCACTGAAATAATCCAATATATCGTCACTGTCGTCTTCTATTAAATCAGTGAAAATTCTGATATTCAGTTGAGCTTTTCTCAACCTATGCGGCCTTTCATTCTGTCTGGCTAAGACCCCTTCCATATCTGTTAATGACGATCAAAAGCAAAAATTACATTGAACACTTGTTCCCATGTACGCAGAGACTGCTCCAAATAGGCAAGAATATATGCCTTGGTAGTATTAAAAATACGTGAATCGCAGGACCTCGCGAAGGTCTTCGGGAGAACGGCAAGAAGTTGAAAAGGAAATAAGACATCAGGGAAGAAAATTTATAAATTCAAAACACTTGATCTATACACCGAATGCAAATATGGCGGACCTCTCGGCTGGCCCGAGTCTAGTTGCGAGGCTAGTGAGGCCTCAAGGGTTTTGTTTTGATTGCGATTGAGTCGATCGATATGGCTTGCTTCGAGTTGTTGCGTGCCTGATCGCCACTAAAAAGAAGATTTTACTCTAGCTGGATCAACCTTTACTTTCCTGAGATCTTTTCACAAAGAAAACTAAGGATTCATAAGATCGATTCGGCGCGGCGATAGGAAGTACTTTACAACCAAAACGCAAGGGTGCTCGCTTCACTTGCGTTAGAAGAGAGGACTCACGAAAGTATTTGAATGACAGAATTTTCGCAATAGATGGTGCTGTTCCATGATGTTTGCATGGTCTGTTATTTATCCGACAAAAGGTAAACATTCTTGAGAACGGGAGCATCCGCTGCCTACTTTAAGGTGTTTCGATACAGTTTTTCAGGGGCCATACCGATATTTTTAAATCGCCTCAAAAGTGTTTTTTTCCTTGTCCGATCGCTATAAAATTTTCACTAGTAATTGGCTATAGACTGAAATTTTGCGAAAATGTAGTTTTAAGTAAAATCGATATTACTATGACAACAAAAATCAAAAAACTTTGAAACTGATAAAAGCCGAATTTTGAGTTATCTAGACCTGCTACTGAAAATCCAACACTAGGAACTTAAAGTTTGGTGTTTAGCAAACAATCTCCGTAAGAAGTAAAAAATTCTGTATGTTTGAATTCGAAACTTTCATTAAGATTGATTCACTGCAACACCTTGAAATTTCAAGACAAACCTATCCTACGAACCGGTCAAAAATCTGCGTTACAACATTCTGTTTTGACGTTATGCTAATTCTTCCAAAATAATCCGCACTATATGTACCTCCGTGACTAGTACATTTTACTTTGAATTTATCGCATCTTTTGAATGTAAAACATTGGCAATACTCACACTGAAATGTACTAGTCATGGATGTATGTATTGTCCGCATTAATTTGGAAAAATTAGCATAACGTCAAAACAGTGAATGCTGTGACGCAGATTTTTGACCGGTTCGTAGGATAGGTTTGTCTTCAAATTTCAAGGTGTTGCAGTGAATCAATCTTAACGAAAGATTCAGACAATACTGACGAGTGTGAATGAAACACATTACAATAACAATCGCCTGTTAATCCTACAAGCGTAGCTTGTGAAACCATGTAAGAATCAGAAGAAAGCAACATACTTTAAAAGGAACCTCCACTCTTACTACAGAATAAGTTTAAATCGAATAAAATTATGTTGATAAACAAATTTGTTCGAAATTTGTCCTTAAAAAAGTGTTTATATCAGAAAAAGTGAATTTTAAAATCGCTTATTTTCACTTTCAAATTTCGCGGGCGCCGCCATCTTGAATAATTGTAACGTGTTACGGTTGCTCTATTGTTCTGACACAAAGAGCTTTTGTTTAATAACAATAGGGCAACCGTAACACTTCACAATTATTCAAGATGGCGACGCCCGCAAAATTTGAAAACAAAAACAGGCGAATCTAAAAGTTATTTCTTTCGGATACAAACGCTTTCTTTAAAAATATTTTAGATTGACTTGACTGTAACAGTTATTTCCTGTGCTTTAAAGTTATCTTTTTGTTGAAGTGGAGGTTCCCTTTAAGAACAGTCCTTTGACCAAAGTGAACTGAAAAAATTAATTGAGGAACTGGTCCGAGCTAAGAAAGTAATAAGAAGGAAAGCGGTTTTGGCAGGGAAAGAGCATGCAAGTACACTGTATTCGAGCATTGTATTTGCCCTTGCGCATGATCTATTTTAGCAACTTGTCGAAAGGTTTGGAGATAAAATTAAACTAACAGCGGTTTTCCAAAAATTACTACTTTTATGGCCTGCTCAACTTCTTAAACACAGGATCGTGAAGACTGTGAAATTATTCAGCCTTGTTGTTAATATTTCACGTACAGATGTTTGCCTGATCAATGAGAGTTCCTAAGGATTGTTTAGTCGAGACACCGGATTCACTCGTTCTCGTTAACTTGAAACAAGAACATATGGGCGAGTTTGCAGCTCGTTATGATCCACGCGCAGTCCACGCACTGCACGCGCGCTTCGCTTGGACGAGATAATAAACTCACTTCGCTCGGAATAAGAAATCCAGAACTCAGGTGCCCTCAGACCATGCATCGCAGCTCTTGTGCTTGATACGAATGTCAGTAACTTTATAATTACATTTTAGAAACTAGTCCCGTAACCAAACTAAAAGGAAATACTAAAGCATGCTCGTTTTGAATTAACTGTCAACGAACATTTATGGGAATTTTGTATTCTTACGTGTTGAATCCTGGAAGACTACCACAGCTTGCCCACTTTTAGGCTTCAACCTCACTGTCTCCACAGGACCACCTTTGCTTGTTGGCCTTTCAAAGTACGCCTTAATGGCCTCATGGGTAGTGTCACTTGAAATACCGCTAACGAGAATGCTCCTGCTTGCAGGAACGCGATGGATTGTTACCTTAGCAGAGGCCAATCCCCTTCTCTCACTCTTCTCCTTGATTTTACCAAAATCTGTTTAATGCAGTTAAAGACAAAAGTGGTTGAATTAAAATTGATAATGTAGGTTTTAAAAAACAGTACCTCATTACATGAAATTTTAGAACATAAGTCACTTTCACGAACTGAAACTTTAGCGAATTAAGGTATTCAAAACGTTTACGACGGCAATAGAACATTTATGTAATAGAAATAATCATTAACGTCAATGAATGTAAATAAAAACAATACAACTTTCTGAAACTTAATTTTAAAGCAGACAAAACGAACTGCAAACGCTGTCCTCACTCATATACATGAATAGGGTACTACATTGTCACACAAGTCAATGATAAACGTTATAATCGACCATATGTGTGTGAAGCATATGTGAGTGTGTGAAACTGACCTGATGGGGTAATTTCACATTTTACTTACTTGAATTCAGCGATGATTTAAATTTAGCGACACTTAATTTTTGTGCATTTTCAACCACTTAATTCGCTAAATTAAAGTGTCAATGGTTGTTCGAGTGGAACAGATATCAATTAATAATTTAGCATTGAATCAGCCCATTATGATTTGTTTTCTATCTTGGGGTAGACAGCAAAACAACAGCGCATTAACATATGAAAAGCCCACAGATCCTTTATGCAAACCGACAAATCGACGCTAGGTTTGGGCAGGTAATATTACTGTGATTGGCATTAAATCCCTTTGTGTTGTGCGGGTGCTCAGCAAAGCGAAATGTGGGAAAGGCCTCCTTCATTTAGGTTTCGTGATTCTAATTGTTATTAGCAGATATGAGAGAGTTGAAACAAAACCTATTATTATTTCATGATCGTCATTTTATTCATTGTTCTCTTATAATGTAGTTTTTTACTGGTGGATGTGGACCTCGCACCTCGTCTAACTCAGTAACCGTCTGATTATAGGGACGGACCATTAGAAAAGTGATGGTGGGAAATATAAAAATATAATTCGAACAAGGAAAAATGTCCCCCAAAAAATTCATGCAGAAGTGAATCCCAAAGAAAAAAAGATAATGCAATGGATACCCCCACTTTTTCACATTAAAACCAGAATGACAATCTGCCAAAGTCCTCAGCCTCTGTGTACCTCGATTGTATATTTACATCTACATCAGACGTTTTTCAGAAGCCGTCCACTAGCAGTTTGCGATGCTTTTCAAGTCTACAATAATCAGCTGAACCTACTATTGTAAACTGGTAAAACAATATTTGTTCCACGTTCATTCAACTGTACTTTAAGTTCAGTTCACTTGAACTGTCATGCTCAGGCAGTGTTTTTTGTGCTCGGCCAGTTTACGCCATTCTGCAATATTTTCTCGTTTTCTTATATGTTTTGATCGTTTCTTAAATTTATAGTGTTCATGAAGCACTCGTCAGATGGAAATAACTACCAGGGGTTTCAATTTGAAAGTAAGTGCTGGCGTTAGAGCTGGAAGAAAATACTGAAAATAAATAAAATGAAGAAAATGAAAATGACCCCTAAGAATTAGCGTGGGTTAAAACCTTTATTTCCGTGTGTTTGTGATGCATAAAAGGGGAAGCCCTTGGAGTAAATTTCCAGACTGCAAGCAGATGATAAAGGAGGCCTGAGTTTTTAGTAATTGATTGTTTACATTTTTTAGATTTGTTTATTTGCCCATGGAAATATTTTCATCGGGGTCACGAACGGTTAAGAAGCGAATTCCGAGGAAGACAAGATATTTTTATGTCTTCGGCTGCTCTACGCATGGATATTAACAGGATAATGTGGTGCTCGAGAAGTTCTCTTTTGACTTAAAGGTTTAAAAACAATTTAACCCGAGGGTAGCTTGCTTAGCAAGCGCTTGCTAACGCGACAGTCAAATAATTTTACAGTAAATGGTTACGAGCAGCTCCTACATTACTCAGGTTAGCTTCAGATACACATTTTGAATCCATAAGGTCAAATTATCAGTTGAATTCTTTACCTCAACGGGCAGAGATTTTGACACAACGATCAAATTCACAGTTTAACGCCGCAACGGGCGAAGAATACTTTGATTAATTGCATGTGGCATCCCGAGGAGCACTCCCTTATATGGCCTATACGTGGTGCCGCTGGACAGGGTATGGGTTTTGACCCCTCTGGGCTAAAACAGGGTGTATAATTTCGTGAAAGTCTGTCCTAAACAGGGTATTGCCAGATGAATTTTGTTTATATTTTAGGTATACAAAAGCCCTGACTTTCACGCGAATTTGTTCTACTAGTAGCAATTGCCAATAAATGGCTTTAAAACAAGACTGGGTGCAAATTGTCCTTTGTTGTTAAGGTGACTCGACCCAGTTTTTTGGGGGGGTTACCATCCTACTTTGAAGCTCTCTGGTATCCCCACCTTTACTTTTATCGTAAGTCTAACACATAGAATGGATAACATATAGATCAATCTGCAATATAACAAAATTTTTGGCGATCAGAGTAAATGTCACGTGGTTATAATGCCACGCCCCTTTGAGGTCTGAGTCGAAAATCGGCTGTTGCCGGCATTTTTTTGTGAAAATCTCTCGGCCACACATAGTGCGCATTAGTGCCTTGCGCTGAACAGAGTTTCACCAAAACCGCAAAGACCCAATTCGAGAAATTCAGCGGTTTCCAAATTTAGGTCATAATTTATGCGAAAATGATAAGCAAACTTTACACGGATTATATCTAATAAACCAAGAGATTCATCTCTTTATTTTGGGCATCGTTATAACAGATGGGTCCTTGCAAGTCAGCAAAACGCTTTAGGGCCTTGTAAATGCGCGCGGTTTCGAGCAAAGCAAACATATAGAAATTATAGTTTTCGCTATTTGTTGACCTTTTTCAGCGTTTGAGAGTCCTTCTTACGAAAAAAGCATTTTCTTAAAAATTCGTAGTTTTTTTTCCTTCAAATTTTGTCAGGGCCACAATTGATTAACTAACTACCCAGACTCTGAATTTCATGGTCATTGAAAAACTGTGACATTATCTTCTATAAGCTCAAACTTGAGTAAACATTGAAGATTTTTAGCGATTTGGCTGAGTTTGTGCTTTGGGAGTGGTCTATTGTTTCTAGTCTGTCATTATACAGCATTCTTGCTCAGCACGCGTGCAATGACCACGCTTGGCTGACTTCCGAATGCTCACCGAGATATTCATAATTTTGTTACAGTGAGACAGGCCATCGCGTCATACATAGAGGTTTAACTAACAATTTTTAATCAATTCTCGTGCTTCTTGTGTCTTTGCAAAAAAATCAAGAAGTGCTACACACTAAGTCTACTTACTATAACAAAAATATTATTTTTTCATAGGTTTAATGCAAGCCAATAATTAAACCAACTCGTGACGGGAATATCTCGGTGAGCATTCGGAAGTCAGCCAAGCGTGGTCATTGCACGCGTGCTAAACAAGAATGCTGTATCATGACAGACTAGAAACAATAGACAACTCCCAAAGCACAAACTCAGCCAAAACGCTAAAAATCTTCATTGTTTACTCAAGTTTGAGCTTATAGAAGATAATGTCACAGTTTTTCAACGACCATGAAATTCAGAGTCTGGGTAGTTAGTTAATCAATTGTGGCCCTGAAAAAATTTGAAGGAAAAAAAACTACGAATTTTTAAGAAAATGCATTTTTCGTGAGAAGGACTCTTAAACGCTGACAAACGTCAACAAATAGCGAAAACTATAATTTCTATATGTTTGCTTTGCTCGAAATCGCGCGCATTTACAAGGCCCTAAAGCGTTCTGCTGACTTGCAAGGTCCCATCTGTTATAACGATGCCCAAAATAAAGAGATGAATCTCATAGTTTATTATATATAATCAGTGTAAAGTTTGCTTATCATTTTCGCATAAATTATGACCTAAATTTGGAAACCGCTGAATTTCTCGAATTGGGTCTTTGCGATTTTGGTGAAACTCTGTTCAGCGCAAGGCACTAATGCGCACTACGTGTAGCCGAGAGATTTTCACGAAAAAATGCCGGCAACAGCCGATTTTCGACTCAGACCTCAAAGGGGCGTGGCATTATAACCACGTGACATTTACTCCGATCGCCAAAAATTTTATGTTATATTGTAGATTGATCTATATGTTATCCATTCTATGTGTTAGACTTACGATAAAAGTAAAGGTGGGGATACCAGAGAGCTTCAAAGTGGGATGGTACCCCCCCAAAAAAACTGGGTCGAGTCACCTTAATAGGGTAATAAAATTGAGGGTGTTCTCTAAAAAAGGCAATGTATTTTAAGAACGTTTTGTCCTAAACAGGGTCAGGGTTTTAAACCCATAGCGGCTCACCTATACCAAAATATTGGTCGAGTATCCCACCCTCGGATGTGGTACCAAGGGTTGCCTAGAAGCAAAGCTGGTATGCTTCTACGGCAGCTTTCCTCTCTTTTCACCTGAGTCCTCTCAGCAAGCTAGAGTGGGCAGTTTACTCCGAACAGAGGACTTTTGGCCTGGCACGTACTTTACTTTTGCAGAATGCACAGAGAAAAAAGTGTTTCCATGAAGGAGGATTTGATCGGTATGGTTGCACCTCCATTTATTCGCGAATCGGCAAATAGAGCAGACAAACACATTTAAATATCTCGTCTTTCTCGAGATTCATCACTGAAACGCTCTGGATCGAGACCTTCATGAATACTTCCGCAAGCAAATAAAGACATCTAGAAAACAAAGTAAAGCAAAACGCTCACCTCGTTTATAATCTGCTTGCACTCTGGAAATTTACTCGAAATCTCTCGATCTTGTCCACGTGCGTTTTACGTGATGTCATCGCACAGGAGTGAATACCCCGTATAATAAGAGAACTAATCGACTGCGCATGCATCTGATCTTAATTACATTGGACAAATTTGGGCTTTTCCCTCGATTTTTCCCGCTGTGGTAGAGAATAGTTTACGTGTCGTGCTGGGGCCCTTGCATAAGGCTCGCTAGCAATAACTTATTGTTTATGAACCATCGCCGGGGGGTTTAGGTATCAAGACAATCCAGGTTGCTCAGCATACGATTTTAATGAAAAAACTTAGATTTCCTAGTCGCATAAGAGCAAAAGTAAGGTTCCATGCTTAAACCATCGGGCACTGCTAATCTGAGACGTTAGTCATTAGGAATAACTAAATACCTTCCCCAGCATTAAATTTATTAAAATGAGCATTATTGCATTAAGAGTATATTGCAAGTCATAACTGTAAACTTGAATGGTAAAAGTCTCGTTTAAAGTACAACCTCTGTAATAAAATAAAGTAGCGTCATTTTCAATTAATTTAAAGGCGAAGACGTATGAGCTAAATTTTCCAAAAAACATTAATTCAAAGGGTTGTACTCCAAAAAAAAATCTTGCTCAGACAATCAGCCAGATTCATGCGAGCCAAAAACCCCCAACTCCCCGCCATCATTTTTCTGATGGTCTGTCCCAAAGGCGTCAGTGGCACTAGCCTTCCACGCAGACGTTCTTAGGGGTTCGTCACGCGTTCCCACCCCACGAACGCTGAAGAAGATTGCTTGACGACCCAAAAGAACGTCTCACGGGGCAGGCTAGCGACACTCTGCATTTGCCCCTCCCTCACATGTGATGTGAGATACGAGGTTGTTAATGGGGTTAACCGTCAGTCATCAAACGGTTTATAACCGTAACCATCAACCGTCAAAAAGGTCTCAAGGAATTTCAAATCTCACTTTGCAGCTGATCTTCACGGACTTCTACGTTCTGAAGAATCTCTAAGCTGAAAAAACTAGTTCCATGTTCTCAAAACAACCTCTTTAAACATTACTGGCAGATCTGGGTGGTGTTGCGTCATCAGTATGTAATTTCTGCGCTCGTTGCCTAGACATCATTTCGCGGGGAAACCAGTGGTGGCGTTGCGAAATGTCGGCTGTTTTCTAGGGTTAGACATTACAATACAAGATCTTACTACTTAACTGTTTATATCTGAAAATATTTCGAAATTTAATCTTTCAAAACACAACAGTTAATATTAATTTACACAGAAGTTAATATTCACTTTAACTCTTGGACCAATTGCACGGAGGAAAAAAAACCGATACGGTTAGCGGACATGTAAGCAAGTCAGGCATGGTTAGTTGGCTGTACTTCAGCAGCTTCTTGCACGGCGTCGATCAATACAGAACCAATAAATTACAAATTCATTAATTTTGGCAACGAAATGAAAACCACTCATTGTTGTTAGTTTGAGTTACTTACTTGTAATATCTTTAGTCATCGTGACCAGAGCTTTGCCTTTGCTTATCTGTACTTTCTGCACCTCCTCGCCACTTATCACTTCAATAAAGTTTAAAACTCGGTCATGTGTCGTCGACTCACTCAGCCCACAAACAAGTAGTCGGTTTGGCTCAAAGTTAGAGTCCTCTTCATTTCCTCCCGTAAGAGTACCTTGATTAACTATTTTACTAGAAAGGCCTTGGGCTTGTCTCATTCCTCTATGGCCGCGTCCCCTGTTGTTGTCACCATATCTCCCTTGATTCCCTCGGTCAAGTCTGTTTGGTTCAGTTCCTTCTTTATCACCAAAATCAAGGTAATCATAGGATCTACATGTTTCATTTATTTGCGCTGGGGAACCAACACAACATCCACGTCTCCCTTCCACACCCTGCTGGTCTTTTCCTCTTTCGCGTCTAAATTGATCTTTTCTCCGTCCTCCAGTTTGGGTGAATTGCGACAGGCCATCGTCCTGAAAAAAGGGATCGCTTTCAAGAAAATTGTCGGTTTGTAATTTTGTAATTTGTAATCTGTTTACCCCCAGAACCTTTAGGAGTTCATAAGAACTCGCCGAAACGAGTCCGTGCGTTCCAGATCGAATCTGAATTTGGAAGTGTTGCTTTTTGAGGGGAGGAGAAAGCCGAAGAACCCGGATAAAAACTTCTCGGAGCAAGAGAGAGAGCCAACAACAAACTACAATGGTTTGTCCTCTGTGGCCACTATTCTTCTATTCTTTTCTTGTCTTTATACCGAAAGTTTTAGGAGACCTTTTTTAACAATAATCGCAATATCTTGGTATTAAAATATGAATAACACAATCTCCGAAATCGTAGTTAGGCTATTAGAAAACCTCCGAATATTTTAGACGAGTGGAAGGGTTATCCAGAAATTTTTAGCTTTTTTCAAGCTTTAAAAATTTCCAGGCAATATTTGCTCCTTCGAACAGTTATTGTACAGAAAAAAAGTCGCTGGGTGCCCCTGTCTGGGGCTTGGGTAAGGTATTTGGTGGATTCACCATCGTCCTTTTTCAATGTCCTCAAAAAATCAGTTTAACTGCTGATTTGCTCGGTTGACCAGCACCGTTCCAAAGCGGCTCTCTTATTGGCTATCTTTGCCTCGATAAGACTGTTTCCGTACCGGCCTGTACTGAACCAACACAGCATTCGATGCGGCCCAAGCCGTCCGCTTCATTCGCGTCACTAGAGAGAATCGAAAGGAGATGTGCGGCGCATATACGGTACAGAGTACCTTGTGTCGGAGTTGTTGTTTCTTGAAATTTGTGGCATTAATCTTGGACTTTTTATAAAATTTAAAAGTTGTGTCTGAGATTTGTTTTATTCACTGGAGCGAATCGGCTCTATTTGGATGTTTGTTGCTACGGGTAATCGAAGCACGTTGTCGTACTCGATGTATGAGTGCAGGGATGAGTGACGGTAAATTCAGCTTGATTTTAGTGTATTTTCTTTTTTGCACAATTGATGTAACCTTTGCTATTTCTGCAATCGCTCTCATAAACCTTATCTCTTTTCAAGTGGTCAGGTCATTTAAAGAAGGGGATCATTCACTGTTCAGTCGTTTAGCTGTTATTGTCATATTTCCCTCAAAATTAAAGTGGCTTAAAGTAGAACCCGGGTAACTCAAACTCCGAAGGGAAACGAAAAACAGTTCGAGTAAGCAGGAAATTCGAGTTATCGCCGTAGATTTCAGTGAAATTTTGATCAAGGGAAAGGAAATTTAGTTTAAGAGTTGGCGGGGAATTCGAGTTATCGACGTTCTACTATATTTCAGTTAGTGTAAAAAGAGGTCGGTACGACTAGACGACTTCTACCTCATGCCAAACTATAACGCAGCTTGTTCCAATGCGTCGAACGTATTTCTTGAAAATTTTATAATCAGTCTCTTCTGGAAGAGGGCGAGGACGAGGACTCTTAAGTGCGCACAGAGTTTCTATACACTCCCTCTGGAGTGTATGGAGACTGGAGTGGATAAACGTTGTTTGTTAAGTGCACATTGTCGACTCTTTCTAATCTGTGCTTGGTTCTTAGTGGTGCTCGTGTTGATCTTCACACGATAAAAAAAGGCCCATACGTTAAAAAACATTCATAGTGTAAAAAGGGATGGGTATAGGCCTAGCTACACGACTGTTGCCCCATGCCAAAATAGTGCTTGTTCCAATACGTTTTTTTGCTGGCGGGTACATGCTCTGGAAAGTTCAATGTGCTATTTTGTACCAATTTTTTACGTAACAAAAAGTATACGATTCGCTCTGTAAATGAGGTGAATCTTTAATCAAGGTAATTGCCAATAGGGCTCAAGCTAATCCGGCAATGGACAGGCCAGCGGTCCCTCAAATACATGGTATGAAATTACAATGAAACATTTACATGGTATTGAATTACATGGTATGAAAAATAAACGATGTGATTAAGTTAATATGTTAAAGTAGTGGACACTCTTCGGATAATTTCTGGGTAAGATGTCGAACTAACAACATCAGCTGATAACGCGTTCCACGCAGGGATTGATCTCAAATAGAAAGAGTGTTTGTAAGCGTCGACTCAAGAGGATGGAAGCCTGATCTTAAGGTCGTGACTCGCCGTTGTACGGCCATACCCATGCACGGAGGTAACTTCATAGGGAAGGAGATGCTGACTTGACCTCTATGTATCTTAAAAAACATGCCGAGACCGCATATCCTACGCCTCGACTGACGTGAAGGCCAGTTCAAATCAGTAAGCATAGATGAAACGCTACTACACCGGCTGTAATTGCTGTTAACAAAACGTGCTGCGCGGTGTTGAACGGATTCGACACAGTCAATCCCTTTATTTGTAAGTGAAGACCAAGCAACCGTGGCGTATTCAACAATCGGACGCACTAAGGATAGGAATGAGTGTGCCTTGACCGATCGATAGCACGATGAGAGATTCCATTGAAGGATCCCCAAAACTCTTATTAATAGCCTTCTATTTAGCTTCGTCACACCGCAATTGCCAACTCAACGTACGTGTTATATAGACGCCGAGGTACTTGTGGTAGCAAGCAGCGTCGAGCTGCGCATCACAAAGAGAGTAATTAAACTGGGAAGGGGAATTCTTCAAAGTGACGGACATGACAGAACATTTTGTAGGGGCAAATTTCATCTGCCATGTGTAGGCCCACTTCTCTAGTTGATCGAGGTCTCGCTGACAAAATGGTCGCTTGCGGAATTAATCGGACGGTAAAGAACACAGTCGTCGGTGAAGAAGATACCAGATGTGGTGTTGGTAGGTATAGATCGTTAATAAACATCAAAAAGAGAATGGGACCCAATACGGTTCCCTGAGGCACCCCAGAAACTACAGGCGACCTCGAAGAGGCAGAACCATTAATCACAACTCGTTGGCTACGCCCAGTTAAAAAGCTGCGAAGCCAGATGTTAGTCTTATTACGAATTCCGTAGTAGTCAGCCTTAAGCAAAAGCCGATCATGGGGGATGGAGTCAAAAGCTTTTGCGAAGTCTAGGAACACAACATCGACCTGACCATGGACGATTACGACTGATGCCCATTCGTAAATGGCGGTAATAAGTTGAGTCTCACATGACAGACCCCGCTGGAAACCATGCTAGTGCGGAGAGATAATGCGATTTGTAGAAAGGTGTCGTGATATTTGGCAGGATACTATATGTTCCATGACTTTAGATGAGGGATGTTAGAGACACGGGTCTGTACTTTTTGGGATCTCCTTTGCAGCCCTTTTTAAAGAGGCGCAAATATTGGCTAGCTTCCAAACATATGGCAGAGTTCCCGAATCGTAAGATTGTTTAAAAAGGGAGGAGAGTACAACGGCGAGCTCTGAAGCGGCGTCGCGGAGGATTCTAACTGGAATCAAGTCTGGTCCACTAGCGTTATCGATCTTAATTTTCAGAAGTTGTTTCTTGACGCCCTCTGCCGAGAATTTTACATCAGGCATACACTCGTAAGGTGAGGGGGGCATTAGGGGTATGTTGCTGAGATCTTCTTCTATGAACACACTGTCATATTGTGCTCGTAAAGCCTCAGCTTTGGCGCTGTTCGAAGAGCATACCCGGTTGTTAGATACTAAGGCCGGGATTCCCAGGGATTCTGTTCTAAGCAACTTTAGGTAAGACCAAGCACGTTTTATTCCATTAGAGCCAGCATTCTCAGGCTCAGTCTCCAGAGACTCTGGAGTTAAGTCACCCATAATATCATTGAGGTGCTTATCATGGGCACGAAGGCGTTTGGTTGTGATATTGCGAAGTCGCTTGTATTTGGCAAGGTGAACGGCTTTGCCGCTACGACAAGCCTTCTTGTACGCTCGATTACGTTTGTTCATTATACGTTTCACAGAGGAGCTGACCCAGGGGAGTTAACGCTTTCCCTTACACATTTTATGTGGTATGAAGTTGTCGGTGGCTTCTAGGATCTTTTGAGAAATGTAAGACCAGTTTTCGTCCACAGTCATTCTGGGTGGGCAGATAGACAATCGGAAGAAAGAGTAGTTAAGCTTGCCTTTAAATCGACAAAGTCGCCCTTGTAAAACTGATAGATTTTCCTAGGGGGTTTCGGGGTGAACTTCGGGGAAATATCAATCTCGAATAGCGTGGCGTCATGATCAGAGATGCCGCAGGTGACGTGACAGCCCTGAATGATACTAGGATTGGAGGAGAGGACAAGGTCTAATGTACGGCCGGAAGCGACGCGCGTCTGCGAAGCCACGTGCACATGCTGGGTTCAACCGTATTTGTCTGAAAGATCTAAGAGAGCTTTGTCGCAAGCTTGAGCAATACGAGGCGTAAGGTTTCGAGTCGACAATCGGTTTCGAGGTGAAATTAAATTATCATCTTTAAAGTTGACATGATCACAAGAATACTTCGTAGTTTGATCTGATATCTCTTGTAGATGGACAAGATAACAAAATTTAAAACAGGATCATGCGAAACGGTTACAAGGGAGTTTGTTAATACATAACCCAACGATAGAGAGAAGGGTGACGTCACTTTACCATGATAGCAAAATTTCTGGCTCTTAAAAATCTTAAAAGTGGAAATACTACAACGGCGATGGCGACGTGAAAGGGAAGAAGCGACTTCGCGGTATTAGCCTCCTAGCACGCCCTTCATGTATGGCGCCCCTCGCACTCGCGTCTCCTTTGGCATTCTGCTCTCGCGTGACTTTTCGCAACTCTCCCAAATGAAGAGCTTGCTCGCAGGCTATCGCGGTCCAGTTGTCGAATGTAAATAAAAAAAACCAAAAATGAATGATTCTGCTGGTTCTAAACTCAGTTTCTAATTTTTCCGCCTATGTTTTCCGAACTCTAGACAGTTTCTTCCTAAAGTAATTAAGTGACTTGGCCCAAACGAGGCGAAAACCCCTTTACTTTAAATTTTAGCAAATGCCATTGTATTCTAGCTCGTCTATTTAATTTTTTTAGGATGAAAAGGTTTTTTTTTTTTTTTTTTTTTTTTTTAATTAATTTATTTATTTGCGTCACTTATTTACATTACTTACATATAAAGCATATAGATACATGATATACATTGCTACTATACAGTAATTACTTAACAGTCCAGATATATAATACAGAGTAGCGAAAGTTACTTAAGTAGTTTTTGCATACTCACGCGCACACCCACACACGCACACACACGCACCACGCACGATTACTGATTATCCGCCTAGAAACGTCCTGAAAGAGCCTCTAGAGAGTTAGCGCGATTGCTGTTCTCCGTACATCTCGACAAAGGAAATAAGACTAAAGATCATTTTCCTGGATAAACGCTCCCCATTTTGCATTGAAATTTCTTAAAGTCCCAGTTTTAATGGCATAACGTCTTTCATAATCAAGACAATTTAGAAAGGTTCGAAAAAAGAGTTCCCATGAAGGGTTAAAGCCTTTTTGGTTTGAGAAATAGATGTGATACCTCGCGATTAAAAGTGTATGATGGAAAAGCAGGTTTGTAGTATCGTTCACGAGGCCTATGCAAGTCAAAAAGGAGAATTCTTCGTTAAGAAGGCAAGAGCTTTTTTTCATCCAGTTACTGATTTCATTCCAAAAAGATTTAACGAAAGGGCATTCCCAAAAGAGGTGCAAAAGAGTTTCCGAGCTTTCTTTACAGAAACTGCATTGATCATTGGATTTGATTCCAATTTTAAAAAGGAAATAGTTCGTTGCCAATTTTCTATGCAGAAGTTTAAATTGAAATACACGTAATTTAGATTCGTTGGTACATAGGAGAGCAAGGGTATATGACTTACCCCAATCAATCGTGTCAAAGTCACAAAAGTTGCAGTCTGTCAGCCATTTTTCCTGACTTTTACAAGGGATAGAGGCGGTTTGAGTTAGAAAAGATTTGTAAGCTAATTTACAGAAAGCTTCAGAGGATAATAGGCTTCTGGTGTCGGTTTTAGCACCGTTCATTTGTGGGCAATGGTTTTTACGTTTTATATTCGAGATGGCACATATCACTCCGTGGTACTGTAGAAAGTGAGCTTTTATCGCAAACTTTTCCCTGAAAGTATCAAACGTTAAAAATTGTGAATCCTCTTCCAAAAGGTCATTTACGAAATAAATACCTGCCGTGGACCAGTTACGATAGTGGATAGGCTTGTTGTCAATACGTATAAGAGAGTTGTACCAAATTGGTGTTTCGCCGAAGTTGGAAAGTTGTTTTTTAAAATTCAGAAGTGACCACGTTTCAATAAGTTCTTTAGTAAAGGGGTCTTCTATTCCCAGGGAGGCAACATCATCCGAATTAAGGTTACCTTGCAAAAGAAGGTTAATGTCGTGA
>CALNXK010000187.1:340000-535000 GCA_942486035.1 Porites lobata
TGAGTTGATTCAGCCTCGTGTATGATTAATTTTTTTGTTGTTGTTTTTATCGTCACTGATACCATGTGCCGCCATTCGCCGTTACAGTCAATATCCCCAAGTTTTAGCGGAAACTACGTGGCCATAAGCAAAGATTTGGAAAAATTAACACCGCAGTTGTATTAGATAAAGATGAAAAATTGTTATGATCAGGGTTGCAATGACAAAACAAAGAAGCGAGTCCTTGTTCAAGAGGGTAGTGGTTTTATTGAAGATGTATTAGCCCCTGTTGTTTCAAGCATAGGATTTCTAATGCTATAAAAGAGGTGACGCATCGCTAGGTTGATCATTCGACGCTAAGTCTGTCACGGGTACTCATCAAAATGAAGAGAAAGATAGATTTGATTGAAGAAGAAGATCACGAGAGTGAACATGAAGAAAATTAGCGAATTGTAGCCCTTATTTTACTACCTTACATTATATCAATAATCTTGAAACTAAGAGGTCACATAAAAGGACGGTTAATCTTAAGATGCTTATTTTTTTTAAAAAATCAATCGAGCGGTTTAAAAATTATTCGCTAATTTGTTAAAGTAGACCGAAATGTTTACATTACTGCTAACTAGAGCTCCCGATACATACTAATCAAATCCTTCTTTCTAGCAATCGGCTGGAGCTATCTCCATGACCTCTCACACACGTTTTTAAAAAGATTGAAACTACTATGAGGTGAAATTGCATGTCAAAAGCGCTTCCTTTAGTACAGATAACAGTCGAACATCAAGACTGTCCATTGTTTACCTCATTTCTAACCATAAAAACTTCTTTCGAAAATATCTCGATAACGCTTTTACAGATTTCGGTTTAACTTCACGAACACCGAGGCGGCTATTGGAGGAAAAAACTTCAGTAAAAGATTTTGGAAGAACAGTTCCCAGTGCCGAGAAATACTTCTGCAAGTAAAATAAGTAATGGCGTCATTTCTTTGCTATGACAACTCCGATGTCATTGCAATTCTGATCATAACAAATTTTCATCTTTATCTAATACAACTGCGGTGTCAATTTTTCCACATCTTTGTTTATGGCGACGTAGTTTATGCTCAAACCTGGGAGATATTGACCCTGAAAAACTGTATCAAGCCACCATAAATATAAAATGTGCTCGTGGGCGTTGATTTGATAAATCACAATTTTTTTCTTGGGCTCTAACGGAACCAAGTATTCATTTATAATTTTTAAAACAAATGATCATGTCAGACAGGATAAAAACTTAATTGTTATCATCAATTGCCAGCCTGTTTTTTTGTTTTTCTTTCATTATTCTGGTAATTTTTTATTTACTACGCTTCTGCTCGTCAAACCACAAGTACCCGAAGCTCACGAGTGAAAATCGTTGCTGCGTAACAGAAATATTATTAAGTAAGTGTATGAGGACTCTAGATAGATAGATAGATAGATTATAGTTTTAATAAATACTCACTAAGAAGCCTCCTAAGGCTGTGAATATACAAAGATGATATAATAACTAGTAATAACAATATGAGTGATTTTACTTAACCCGTGAAATAGGTAATATAGAATACTACGCACTATTCTGTACCAATTCCATTGTCTTCTTTTGTTTTCTTGTAGCTATTTTACAGTAGTTGTTAGTATCTGTTTCACGGGCCAAGTAAAATCCCTCTATAGTCTAACTTATAAATATGATAATATAATAACTAATAACTAATAACTCAAATGTAAATGCTTGCAGTATATACTATAAAATTACAGATGGCAGCCGTAAAAAGTTTCAATTAAAGATACATGTAAGAGTTCTACCGCTCAGACATAGATTGGATAAAGGTATTGGAAAAACGCTTGGTGCGCATCTTAGGTTGAGTAAATTCACGCTGGTTTCTAAGATTATACCTCAACTAACATTCTTTGGCGGTGGTGCAGCTTGTGCGCAGAATCAGATACGACTAAGTCAAATAGTTTGTTGCCCTGTTCAATGCGTCTGTCCTTAAGAGAACTCATGTTGTACAATGTGAGGTTGTGAACATATGAAAGGCCGGGAGATATTGAGAGCACGCGCTTCTGAATGCGCTCTAAGTTGTCGCCTAAATACGCAGGTAATACATGGTGGTATAAAGGTGCGCAGTACTCTAATACCGGCCTAATGCAGGTATGATAGAAACTGATAATGACTCGCGCCAGGACCTTGGCGCGCTGAAGCAAAATAAGGAAAAACATTCGCCTATTGGCCTTCTTGAGTTACATCAGAAATGTGACAATTCCATCGAAGGGTGCTAGATAGAGTTACGCCGTTACTTTTGCGTGATTCACAAGGTCGAGTTCCTTTGAGTTGACATTTAGTAATCACATCGAACTCGTGTTTGGATCTTTTGTGTTTTGAAATCTATCCGACTGTTCCTTACACTTATCTGAATTCAACTGGAGTGTGTTGCTGGCAGACCATTGCTCTACTGCTGTTAAGGCGTTCTGAATTGCGCTTCGACTCCCTGTGGGAACTACTTCGGCGAGCATGGTGTCATCTACGTACTTCCATGTATCTGATCAGGGTGGGTGGAGATCACTGATCATAATAATAAAGAGCCAAGGGCCAAGTTTAGCTTCTTGAGGGACACCAGATGGAACGGACCCCCATTCTTAGAAGCAATCGCTTGAGAGCTTGACTCACTGACGCCTGTCAAAAGGGAAATCGCACACCCAGCGGGCAACCCCACGAGGTATGCGTAATGCTAAGATCTTGTCGGCCAGTATCTTACGATCCACCAGATCAAACGCTTTCCTGTAATAAAGAAGCACGACTCTCACCGCTGATCCAGTTCCATCCGTGGCTTTAGCTCAAGTCTGCACCACTTAAATGAGAGCTTGCAGTGTAGATGATTTTGGAATGGCGCCGAATTGATTCGGGGCTACAGCTCCAAGACAGCTGGGCCTACATAGATGCTAACAATTTTAGCCATCGTTATTCAGGGCCGCGGTCCAAAATGGTAATAAAAACACATCAGAATTTCTTTGTTGTCTCCCTGCTTAAATGGATGACGTATTCTTAGCATTTTTGGCCGTTTCTTCTGCCGTTGTTCTCTTTATATAGAGAGTACAACGGCAGAACTAAAAGTCGCGAGAAATGGCTTAGAGCAGATCTTTTTAATTCACTTTGTTTTTTGTGTGCGTTGAATTTGGGCTCAGTAACTTGGTTTAAAAATACATATACTGCTCATGGATATCCCACAGATGAGGAGACCGAAACGCCTGTTGTTTGATTACATACACAATACTAAAATTAGCTCAACATTAGTTGTTCAATGTGAATTTAAAAAGAAGGAACAAATAGTTCACTCACGATATCGGTTTTCGCGTGCAATTTAACGCGGAGTTCCCTCGTCAGGTAATGAATTTTCCTTGAATCGCATAATTGAATAAAAATAAGAAAACAATAAAACAGCAACAATTCTGAATTCCGAACGTTATCATGTTGTCTGGTGACGTCACATACCGGTACTTTAGCGAATATGCAGGTATTTTCTGATTGGCTATTACCTTTCCGAAATAGAAAACCTTTCATCACTGGCTGAACGCGCTAAGCAAAACATCTGGTTTGAAATAGTCTTGACAGACTAAACAAGAATAAACCAACAGGAAATAATTACTCAATATGCATGAAACAGACTAGCTTCACGACCTCTAAATGTTAGACTCAGAGCGGCAAAAGTAAGATTTGCTCAGTCAGAGTTTAAAATACTCCATGTACTGCATAGCCTAAGCGAAAGAAAGAAAAGGGGAACCTCGGTAGTTCAAGCTAACTCCAAGTCCAAGGTCACGTTTCACTCTATCACGAGCTTATGAGTCGTGTTTAGCCTGTCAACACCTCATTTCAAACTCGAAAAGTTAAACCACCCCGTACATTTATTCTGCATGGAGGCTATATCGTCAAGCTTCACGGCAGTCAAAACACGGAACCCTTCATAGCGACCATATGCATGCTGCTGTTCACGGTTCCGTGACTTATGGCTGCCAACTTCTCTTACCTAAATGACAGGCAGCAATTTTACATGGTAAACGGAGTGTCGTTTGTAAAGAATCGTATCGTATTATTAGACCCACTTCTGTTTCTTATTTTCACTAATGACTTACCAAATTGCTTAGATCATAGTATAGAAAGGTCATTTGCGGCTGATACAACTTTCACGTTCTCTGCCCTGGATGTATCGGTCCTTCAGACTGAAATGAGCAACGGCCTTGATAGGATTTTTAATTGGCTCTGCTCCTATAAGCTCACATTGAATATTCTAAAACCAGATTTTATGGCGATAGTTTCTCGGCAAAAAATTGCAACATTAGATTGAAATATTTCATTGAGTGTAAATGGTTAACGTTACAACAGGTCGAAACTACAAAGTGTCTTGGACTAACTATCGACTAATTTCTTATTTGGAAAAATCATTTACAAAGTAGTGTCAGACTTTAGAGCGTCTCATAAACGTATACAGTCCTATGAGCCTTGTTTTACTTATTGTTGTATTGTTTGGGATAGTATTGGTGAAACGTTGGCAGACCGTTCAAAAGTTGGAAAATAGGGCCGCTCGTATTATTACAGGTGCTTCATATTCAAAACAATTCAGCTGATATTCGGCATGAACTTGGGTGGCCTTCACTTGGTGAAATGAGACAACATCATATGGCACTAATGATGTTTAAAGTAAATCATGGCCTCTGTCCCTCTTATTGGTCTGACATGTTTGACGTTAATACAAGTCGGCTCAGTTATAACCTTCGCTCTTCTAGTATAAATCTAATAATGCCAAAAGCAAGAACAAACTATTTTAGGAATAGTTTTGCTTCTGCAGGTGCTAAGCTCTGGAATTCTCTCCCTTCCAGTTTAAAGGAAAAGACTTCTTTTCAACAATTTGAGGCCAAGATCAGGTCGTATATACTATCTACATAAGCATCATAATTTTAGTTTTATTATTGGGCTTAATATTGTATGCGATCTTTTCTTAGTTTAGGGTTTAGGTATATACTATATCCTTTTGTAAATGCACGGCTTTTAGGTAGAACAGATACCTTATTGCGGCCCGCGCAGGGCAGCTACCTATTTTTGTCTTGAAAGCGTCTGAGAACTCGATTTGTCGGGTAATTTGTTTGGAAGTTTAGAAGTTTGTTTCGCTGTTTTACCAGTTCCCACTCCCCGCCGTGTAGCAACCTATCCAGCGTGCTACGATGCTAGCAAATTAAAGTGGCGGCCAAAATTTTTTATCCGAGAATTTTGTTAGCGCTAGAAAGTGAAAATCTATGATTTTTTCTGAACATGCTTTAAAAGCAAATGGCGATAAACTTGTTAGAGTTTCTTAGCAATCCGCGACCTGTTGGTTAGACATTCGTGAGTCATGTATGAGGTTGAAGTCGAAAGTCAGACGCAAGACCCGTGTGAAATACCTCCATGGAATTCCATGGAAATCCATGGAAATCCATGGAAATCCATGGAAATCTAAGGAAATCCATGGAATTCCATGGAAATCCATGGAAATCCATGGAAATCCATGGAAATCCATGGAAATCCATGGAAATCTATGGAAATCCATGGAATTCCATGGAAATCGATGGAAATCCATGGAATTCCACGCAACTCCCATGGAGTATCCATGGAGTATCCATGGAGTTCCATGGAATGCCATGGAGTTCCACGGAGTTCCATGAAGTAGTGATGGAGTTCCATGGAACGCCATGAAATTCCATGGAATATCGTGGAGTTCCATGGAATGCCATGGGGTTCCCTGAAGTACCGATGCAGTTCCATGGAATGCCATAGCGTGTCCATGGAGTTCGATAGAATACCATGCAGTTTGTATGACAAAATCCATAGAAATTCAGTAATCAAGCAACTCATCAACTTGTTAACCACATGTTCAAGTCTGCACTTTTTATTGGATAGAAAAATAGGAAACATTTGAAAGCTTTCTAAAAGCAAAATAGTGCGTTTAGTTTAAATTACACAGACAATGCAAAAGTATTGTTCACCGACGCTGAAAGTCCCAGTGTAAGAGATTTTATTGCTAACTATAAAGAGGAATGTTTTGTGTGCTTAATAAAAAAATGATCCTGTTGAAAAAAAATAGATATAGAAAATTATTTTTTAGTAGGGCTGTCTGCCATTTATCTTTTAAAATCAGAGTTGCATTTAAAATATGAGAAGATGACTGTTATTAACAACATGCAGTTGCTTCATAATGGCACAGTACCGCTATTCGTACAGGACCCGTACACGGACGTGTATTTGCTATGACATACGGGATCAAGTCTCTACTTGAAATTTATATGAAATTTCTCTTGAAATTTCTGATCAACCATTTTCCATGAAAGTGTAAGTCTCTTCAACCACTATTCCATTTTTAAGGGAAAAATTTCAGTGTTAAATTTTGAAAAGAAGAAAAATTCGATGTGGCAAGATTGAGAACCGATCCAGCGGGGCAGAATCCATAATTCGTAGCCTAACCACTCTACCACGGAGTAGTAACTCGCTGCTAGGTGGAGTTTGATTTTATTCATATAACAACAACCGTAACCCTATTTAGAGGCTAACCTTTTCGAGTCAGTGCTAAAATAGGCCTAATCAGTTTAGTCAGAATCCCGTATGAATAGCAAATACAAGACGATATATGGGTCCCGTACTTAAATAGCCAGTACTGGAAATGATCCCACTAGGCACATAACTCTTTTCGTATCGAAGTGTGTTTTGGTTGAGAGCTAAGATTTTCCCTATTACTCGAGTCCAACCTGATTGTATGGAGTATTTCGGCGCATAAGCAATATTAGAGTTTTTTTGCCGCATCCGCGGATAGGCTAATCTGCTACACAGCCGTTTTTAGTGCGGAGGAGCGTTGCGTGATGACACTAAGATCAGACAATGAACAGGCCTGCTGCCTTTTTTAAAAGGTTCCCTCACCTGGGAGAACAATGCAATATTTTCCTCTCACTGCTTTACTCTTCTACAGCGTCGGAATAGTACAATTAACTCTGAAAGGGACCACAATTTAAAGCCTTTAAAGACAGACATCTCCACGATCGTGCCGTGATTTGACGCCATGTTTGGTGCTTGAAGTGGCGTGCAGACCTCCCCGCTTAGTGACTTACGCGACTCGTGGAGCTTTTGAACCAATAGAAATGCGTAGAAGATCAGTTTTCTTGGTTCGAATCTTTAGGCGGACTTCTGTGCAGTACGACAGTGTTGTGAAAACGGATTGTCTTAGCGATGAATGCATCCGAAAAAGATGTTATTTTCAACGCAAAATATCACTTGTGAGGTTGCTTACATTTGGCTTCTTTCAAATCGACTTCGATTAAGGAATTACTCAGCTGGATCGCACATTAAAGAGAAAGGTAAGCTTAATATGTACACAACTCGTGTTTGGTTGCTCAACTGAATTCGTCCGCTCGATTTATATGTCTCTGCTAGATTTAGAAGGGTGACTTTTCGGGTGCTGTTTATCGGTTTTAATATGTAGTTTCCATCTCTTTTGTTTATACAGATATGAATGTGGTCTTTCCTGCAAATTGCCTTTGGAATCCTTTGAAATAATTACTACTTCTGGGAGAATTAGAAATCGAAGACTGTACTTCGATGGACTGCTTCGATGCATAAGAAGAAATATCATATTTAGAATTTTCATGCCTGCTACGTAAAAACTATGCAAGAGACTGATAAATTATAATTGTGGCTGACGCCGTTTTTTTCCAAGGATTAGGTAGGACTTTGCTATAACTAAATACCATAGTGGTTCTGATCGAGGAAATAAGTAGCACTTCCCTTTTTCGTCGCATTATAAAATAAAGCCATGTTTAAGTCTTAAATACTGACGGTTTATGCAGTCAAGTATTAGCTCATTTTTTTTTCTCTCAATTATGCATCTGTTCGCCTGTTACTTTTCTTAAACACCAGGCCAAGATTCCTTGCTTTATATTAAATCTAAATTTTTCATTTAAGCTACTTCAACATGATTGCTGCATTCTAAGCTGCAATGTATATAGTCACAAGTAAACATTATTTGTTAAGCTACAGTATGTCAAATTTTCCTCCAAAAGCATGTTAAGTTTTGATTGATGTCTTTAAAAAGAGATTTATGCGGTCCTTTTATTGATTAAATAAATTGCAGTGGACCAAAATCTGTTATGTATAACATTTGATTCACTGGATATTTTAAATGTCTAATTCCTGTGAATTCCATGAAACTCCCTGGAGATCCATGGAATAATCGATGGCGTAGTTTCTATGGAATTACATGGAACTTTTCCATGGAATTCCATAGAAAATGTCCTAATCCTCCATGGAAAATGTCGATGCAGAAATTTCCATGGAATTTCCATGGAAATTGGTGCCCTAATGTTTTCCATGGAATTCCATGGGAAATGTCCTAATCCTCCATGCAAATATTTTCCATCGAAATCTATGGAGAAATTTCCATGGAATTCCATGGAAATTGATGTCCTAATCCTCCATGGAATTCCACGGAATTCCATGGAGGTTTTTCACACGGGGGGGGGCAAGGGACAAATATTTTCTGTAGCGCAGCCGTTAAGTTATTCATTTGCTTGACATGTCAGTTGTGAAGTTAAGTATTTTGGGAAGGTAGCGAACCTTTAAGTGAGGATTCAAGGGGGAGACAATCTTCTTTCATTTTCGCAGCGCTGTCGTTCCGTGAGCCCAACCAGTTATCAGCTGTGGATCACGGGATCACGAACACAATCGATCAAATCTTGTCACGAGGAGACAATTAGTTTCAAAGCGCCCTAGACAATCAACTCAGCAGAATCGTTTTTGGAAGATAACGTTCCTATTGTAGTTCACTACGTTTTCTAAGGAGGTGAATGGAGCAACGAGGCGAACAAACTGAATTACGTTACAATTGAGGTCATGTTTTGCCCCGGCAAAGAGGCGAATGAATCAAGTGATTTGTTTAACGAGGTAGGCAAACTGAATTAAGGTTTTCCTGTTCATTTAAAATACTTATTTGTATTACTCTCATGAAGTAAAAAAAATGAATACAACAAAAACGAATATTTATAATTCAGTGACAATTCACTAAATCGAAGATGCTTTCTGAAACCTTTCTTTTAAATTTGTCTTTATTGTGTATTTGTCAATAACAATCCAAACTGATTTTGGGGTATGCATTTTATATACAACTATACAGCGTTTATTTTAAAAACATAGAGATAATATATTAGTGAGATATATTAATGCTTGTCGTTATTGATTTAAGTCTTTGGGAATTCATTGCTTGTATTATGCTCTGTGTTTGTTCTTTTTTTTTTATAACTGTAGTCACACATACCATATATACCAACTCTCCCGGATAGGACACCGATCTCCCGCTGTCTCCTGGATAAAATCATCTTTTGAGCTTTTCTGTAACCATAGTTTGAGATTTAGCCCATTTTTAGCCCAAAACTTGAACTTTTCTTATTCGCAGTCCGGTTTCTGGGGCATTTTTGCACGTATTTAGTCACTGACAAAGATTATTTCTGGCATCCAAAACGATGATTGCGAATTTTGATTGGATGTACTTCATGTAAGACTCCATATAATGTCCTGAGGTCATTCCCATTAGGGGATGGGTCAATTTGTCGGGGGGACGGGGGTGACGGGGGTGGTTGAAGTTCCGGGGGGTGTAAAAAAAAAAGAGTCTCCAGATTTTAGATCTCCAGAGGGTAACATCTCTGTATACGGATAAAGCTGAAAATAAAAACAAGCTTAAATACAACATAACTTAACTGTGTATTTTATACATCATAGTCTCCCTTTTGTCTTGTCACGCAACACTCCTAGCTTTCCGTGGCTAGACAAAAACGGCTGAGAGGGAGACAACAAATTACTCTCTCCTTTTTTAATCTTAGGCCTGTTTCAAACGTCGTGCTACTGCCATTCTAAGCTGGCACGACTGTGGCTCGACTGCAGCACGACACTAGCACGACTTGGTTTCAGACGTGGAATTAATTCAGTCGAATAGAACGGCTGTTGCCGAAAACAAAACACAAAAATAAAGAAACGGTTTAGCGAACTTTTAAATGTATTCTAATGCATGCCCGTTTCAAACGACGTGCCACTGCATTTTGTGCCGAACTAAATTGATCGAATTAAATTCGACTTTAGCACGGCAATAGCGCGACATTTGAAACCACGTGGAGCTACTGCCGTGTAGCACGGCAAAAGCTTGCCGTGCGCGTGCTACACGGCAGTAGCACGACTTGGTTTCAAACGTCGCGCTACCGCCGTGCTAAAGTCGAATTAAATTCGATCAATTTAGTTCGGCACGGCATGCAGTGGTACGGCGTTTGAAACGGGCCTTACAACCTTGAATATTGCATGGACCATGTGATATCCTAAAGTGAGATACAATATATTATTTACTACCGTTCCAACCCCTTGATCTTTCTACATGGGGCTGCACTTCACTACCAATATGGAACCTCTATTTGTAAAGTTATTTGATAAATTTACCGTGAAATCGAAATTTATGCAACAATGCATAACACTATGAACTGCAATGTTATGAAAATCCCATGAAAATGTCATTAAAAACCCAGGAAAGCATTTTTCAGGGCCTTGGATACAGATATTTCATTTTCATGGCCTATTTTTTAGGCCATGAATTTTCTATGAAAAGTGGATAATGGGTTTCATGGCTCATGAATTTGCCATGAAATATCTGGCACTAGGGTTCATGAAAAGTTGGTGTGTTATAGATTCTATGGGCCATGAAAAATACACTCAGAGACTTCAGGGGTCGTGAAAAATGAGAAATGATAATTCGATTTCATGGGTCATAAATATACATTTAAATATGTGCCATGTTGAGCCATGAAACCAAATACATTGATTTCATGGGCCATGAAAATTCTAAGAAATCAGTTCCCTGGATAGAATCACTCCCCGAAATATTCAAAAATACTGTAGAACATTAAGTGACTGCAACATTAAACCTCAGAATCTTTGGCCATGTTGTACCATGAAGGACACTCTTTGCTTTTAATGCTTTATAACTGCTATTTTTTCACAAAGAATGACACATTGTCAGTTTACACATATACTAACAAAAAATCTACAAAATCAGTCATATATGAGCTTCACAGACCAACGAAGCCTCTTGATTACAGACATAGACTACAATAAAGTCAGTACCAGTGTCTGTAATAGTAACCAGTGATCACCTTAACAAAACTCTGTGGGCTCAATTAAACTGTGTTTGTAGTTACAATCTTAAAGGGCAACTCTCGCGTAGGACAACATTTTTCAGAAAAACCTTGCAAATGTTTTTCTCACTGTAATACCATCAAGAAATATATCTTCAGCGATCTATTTGGCTCAGACTTCGGGATTCAAAGTGTTAAATTTGCCGCTTACTCGAACTTCCGCCATTAACGCTTCGATTTTGCCTATCACGTGACGTGACGTCACAGGTGTGGAACAACAGATGATCTCGAATATGGCTGACTGTAGTTATTCAAGTGATAGCGCTACCTCTTTGTCTGATTATTCGGTTCTAGAAAAACTTTTAGAATGCGAAGAATAGGGCAACCCTTCACGGAAATTCAACCCCGGCGTTTTGAGCCGCCTGGAAGATCGTCCGAAGCTGATGAAGTTCGTGCGTCGCCAGAAAACATCGAGCCTACCACTCGCCCGCTGCGATCTCGATAGTGAAGAATGGTGAGTGCCTAGATGGTTTTGAACAATTCTTGTGTACAGTGCGATCCGTAAATCGCTTGATTTCATCAATGCTATGAATGCTTCAAATTGTAAAAGGAAAAGGACTAATTAAACACGCATTTTTTTTGTATACTGAGCGTTTATAATTTTAGATCATTGTTTTCATATGTACAAGTAATCGGAAGCGTACCTTCCCCTTCTAACGACTACTGGAAATGATAATCTGGGCAAGTTGTCTCAGTGTAGTTTTTTTTTTAATTTCTGTTTTAATCCTGGGTTTACAAAAAGCAGTGATTTATATCGGAAGCAATAACTACGCTCTCGTAATTCGTTGACTGCAACGCAAATGAATTTCCATATCTTTGCCCCGTGACAGCCGCTCATGCTCGACTCGTGGAGTGCTTGCACTTTAAAATTTGTCTCTTTTGTTGTTATACAGATTGTTATACACGTAATAACTGAAAGGCGCTGTACAGTTGTTTTCCTACAAGTCGTTCACTTACTTTTACTGTCTTGCTCTGTCAATGAATTTGGTTCAGAAGTTGTTATTCTAGCTTCTGTGTATCCTGATGTTATTACTAAGACAATTTAATGTTGGGATGAGATACACCTCCATACCCATGTGAACTAACTGCTTGCATAAAACGTTTCTGCTCCCCAGTATATGATTTTCGAGGTTGGGACATGTCGTATTCACTTAAGTTTTTGTCTGGAGCACAACAATGGTTATGTTAACTACAATAATATTGCATTTGATGAGATATAACTGCAGGAACTTCTATCATAATACACCCAGTATTGAAAACGTGTACATATTTGAAACTATTTTGTGGTTATGGGCAGGAGATAGTATGATGAAGCCATAAACGTTAAAGAGTGAATAAGCTCAAAATTGAAATAATATTCTCTGTCTTGACTTATGGCAGTTTCAATGATAATTTTCTGGGTGCAGAATGAAAAGGTCAATATTCAACACTTGTTCTGTTGCCCTCCATTAACCAACGTTCAATATTTATGACTAAAGAAAATAACTGCTATTGGATGGGGGGGAAGTATCTGCTTCCAAGAGTTGGCTGTTGTAAAACGTAAATATTTGGAGGCAGTTGAAGTTAGAAATATGGAGGAGCCTCCTAGAGGAGCATAGTGGAACACCCAGGATTCCAGGCAGTTTGTCTGAATTACTGGGTGTTACGAGCTGCATGGCAATACAAGCAGCAGCATGGTGCCTCGGCATATGAAGAATCAGATCATAAAAAAAGCAGGCACATTGCCTACAGGCAATTGGTAAGGTGATACTGGGGCTCCCTTGGCAGGGACACGGGAGTTACATTACCGTCCTTGATTCCTGTGCAGTTAAGTGCATACGACCTCATTTCCAGGAGCCTGAAAGGTTGGAGGATGAGATGGAGTTCACAGGATTCCATTGTGCAGGGCCGAGTTGTTCAAAGCTGGGTTAAGATAACCCAGGGCTAGTGCGAGATTTGAATTAAGATTTGAAAGCTTAAAAAGCAATTCAGTTTTCATTTTTTTTGTCCACAAGTTGATGATTGGAAGCTCTAAAAATAAGAGAGAAAATTATCCGAGAAAATGCTTTTGAACACAAGAAAAAGAAACCAGGGTTAAATTTAACTCCGGGTTAAGCGCTAACCGGCCTTCGAACAACTGGGCCCAGATGAATGAATATACCATGTATTGCAAATAACCCTACTGTATATTTAACAATTATTCCACGAGGGCGCGTTGGATATGAGATGATAGATAGCCAACGAGGCGCATAGCGCCGAGTTGGCTATAATCATTTCATATCCAACAAGCCCGAGTGGAATAATTGTTTTATTAAAAACGCCCACAAAATCTCGTTGAATCGCCCCGACTAGAACAAACCGGAAAAGACAAGGGACTTCCTCTATTGACATGTCACACGTCTATCAAAACTGTCAACACAAGAACGGGCTCGCCTAGACTGCATGAATGAAAAATCAAAACATTGTGCGATGAACATTAGTTATTTAAAAACTCATCGTGATTCTAGGATTTTACACAGCAGAACAGCTTAAAAAACCTGGCAGATAATGTGAAGGGAAGGAATTTTTAAGTGACAGCCGTCGAAATTACTATGAATTTGGATTTTCGGTGCAGTTATAAAAGTAAGAACAACGGAGAAAAACTACTGGTATTACCTCGTCGCTTGTTATGAAGTTGTTTGAAGCCACAAGCTGGTTTTGCTGAACGAGAAAAGAAGCTATACTGCCGCCTCGATTGCTCGAGTGAATGGCTGCATAGCCCGTATTTGTAGCTGGTTACTTGTATTTATATTCTTGATGTTGGATCAACAAGCTGCAGTTATCTATCGGCGAGTGACTCGAACGGCGAATGGCTTCGCGATCATGAAGAAACAACACTTGTCTTCTTTCGTAGCTGGTCAACGTACTTTAGTTCCATGTGTTTTTCGAAAAACTTTCAAACAAGCTCTTGTGGCTTTTTTGTTTGTTTTTGTCTTTTTTCTTTCGTTGAAATTGCATTTCTAGTATTCTAAGAAATGAATTAAAACGATTTGCTTCGGGCGCCGTTCTATCCTTCGCGAAAAAAAATCTCAGCTAGCTTCCAATTTTAAACTGACGCGTACACCGACCATATATGGAGAACATGGTATATTAGCTCATATACCATAACGGCTAAACCAATCAAAATCCTAGAATTTCATTATCCAATGATTCAGTTTTTAATAAAAAATATGATGCAATTTTCTCACTCACCACTGGAAGACTGAGCTAGAGCAACTTTGTTGCCATTAAAATGATTGCTACCCAGCAAACAATGTCAACAATAATTGTTGGAACTAAAAAATCTATAAGACTACATGGTCTTTTAAAGTCCAATGGTGTCAGTGTGTGGGAAATACATAATTCTTCTCGACTATTTGCTCACAGCTTCTGAATAATAATGGCGGATTAGTGTTTGACTAATGACATGTCACCCTTTTTTTTCCAGCAGGTGTGATTGTTAACTGGGAAATAATGTACAAGTTGAAACTTTATATCTTAATAATAAAATGGTATTTTATTGTTCATTGCTGTATATCTTTAGGTTATAATGGGAAATCCTCATTTTTAAATTAGAATTCACAAATGGATTGTTTCCATCTTGCATATTTTAATTGACAAGGCAATAATAATAATAAAGAAAACCGGTCACAGTTAAGTGGACCGTACAGTGCATGGTCATCTAAGTCACTAATTGCAGTAGTGACCTAGCTTAGCCTAAACTACAAAGAATCAAAACATTGCAGGGCATTGTAGTCCTTCTTTAGTTGACAAGGCTGGAAGGATTTTATCTGCTAACAAAAGAACCCATTGCCTCATCTCTGTTGGGCCTCTCTTTGGATGCAGCAAGTAGTGTAGGGGTATTCAGTTGCAGGTTCAACATGTAGTTTTTTAAAGCCCTTGAATTTTCTTAATAGCCAGCAAAGACTTTCAGTTATGGTGCTTGAGCCATAACCTTCAAAAAAAAGGTTCATACTGCAGGAACCTTGCCTAGTCCTCTCTCCTTTTTCACTCCCGTTATGGATCGCATTTTTCTTCTTGGAATTTTCCAAAAGTACTGCGTTGGGGATTTAAAAACGGGTTAATAATTGCTTTTTTCCTTTCTTGTGAGAAGTCCCAAAGGGAAGTTTTGCAAAAGAAGCGTGACACGCGTGGCTATCAAGGCAGTTTTATAGTGTTCGCGGGTAGGACGGGTACAAAGTACCACTAAAGATAATGAAACAATCCTATTGTAATCAACTTTTTTTGAACTGTTTTCATTTCTTTCCATCCTTAAAAGGCCCATTACATGGCATGTAATTTTAGAGTGTGTGCAGGTTTTGCAATGGAATGACGCTACAATCTCGAGAGCACATCTCGAATAACTACATTCAAAATGATGATCATAAAATCGCAATTTTCGGCGAGAAGTGAGTTTTATTTCGCGTGTTTGGAAGCAAAGGTAAATGGATGGAACCTGCAGATTTCAGACAAGAGAACAACACACTTAAGTGAAAACACAAAAGGCGGTATAGAATCAGGCCGTACGGCGGTCTGTGACGGAGTTCTCTTCAAAGATGCGAGTATTTCCCAGGAAAAAATTAAGTCGTTTTCGAGGAATGAAGGGCATCAACACCCATCAGGTAACATTAATGGTTGTATCAGAATTTTAAATCTGCTATAGGAAAGATGTTCTTTGTATTATACGTAGCAGATTAGGAGCTTAGCTGTTTACAACTATTGACCCCGGGTCGATAAATGTCTCACGCGACTTCAAAAATACTCTAACAAAAAAAATACAGAAAAAAATCTAAATCACCCGCATCTGATGCCCGTGTAAATTTAAAAATTGGAACCATCATCGAAATGCTTTTCCTGAACGTTAATATGACAGTAGAGGCTCTATTTCTCCTTTATTTGCAAGAGAAATTTGGTGCGTTTTTCTCTTATAATCTTCACTTGGCAATCCGTGTTCCACACGTGTGACGTAAAATCACGTGACTAACCTGAAATCCGAATGTTTTCAAAATGGCGGAAAAAATAAATTAAAAAATAAGTTTCGCAGACATATCCGAAATTTCACCAAAGAGAGACATTACATGCCATTAGGAAACCATAGAGAACTTAAAAAAGCAGGGGTAATTTTCCCGAGAGTTGCCCTTTAAAAATTGCCTTGATGGTGTCTGGTAAAATACGATGATATTATGGTTCTACAGCCAATTATCAACGTAGCAACTTCAACATTATAACATCACACTTGAACATGAATATAATTGTTACTAAATTTGACTCCAGACTAAACCGTTGCATGATTATTGTTAGATGTACAGAGTAATAATTTAAGTCCTTCTCATTCTATCATGCCTGAGTTATACTCAGATTTCATGTCTAAGCAATGGCGTGGTCTTGGTGTGTTCAAGGTGTCTTCAGTTGGATCAATTTTCCGTACCTTTGAGCTTGTCCAACATGAATAACGTCCACAACACGTTTTTCGTCGCAACTTTGATTTATAATGTAGTCCAGCATTTTCTTTCACAACTTAAAAAAAACAATGTTTAGTTTACCTCTTGCATTTAACACTTCAAATGCGTTGGAATATTTTAATCAACGCTGAAAATAACTGCTCTTTCGACCCGAACGCCGAAGCACGTTCTCGATTGGCCGCCATGTTTGTTGTTCCCAGGCGTCCAGGTGACTTTCGCACATGCGCGATTTGATTTACTTTGTCACGTGCGGCTTTTGAACCAATAGACAAGTGTGAAAAGAACTTCCGTTCAATAGTTCAAATTCACGCGGACTTCACAAGCGACGGAGTATTTTCGTAAGACTGTCTTTCTATCATTCATGTTATTTTCGCGACAAAGTGATCAATTGCGAGGTTTGTGTTCACATAAAGTATGTTTCCAAGTCAGTTCACTCAGCTGGATTATTGCAGGAAGGTATGTTTTCTAATAACTATGCGTAATTAGGCTTAAACTTCAGTGATAAATATTAATGCACAGATATGCCATTTATTGATTTCTTAATTTGTTTACTGCAGAAATAACTGTACTGTTTGTTGCAAATCGTCAAGGGAATACTCTGGAAATTGTATGTTCTGGCGCTGCAGATTATGGCAGACTTGTCAAGAATAATGTTAAATAAAACAGGAGAGGACATAGCATAAGTTTCCGATATGCATGCATGCAATGTCTGCTACAAGTTAGAAGCATAGTTTCCAGTTATATTGCCTTGAAAGTTGAACTTACATATAAAATTAAAATACAGCATGTAGGTTTGTTTATTTGAACTTCGATTCATAATAATTGTAAGGTACATCGCTGCAATTAAGGTAAAAAACCAGAGCACTAGCACTTTAGCCTGATGGGTGGACCTTTGGTTCAGAAGGCTGTTCGCCGACTTTGAAAATAAAAGTCATTTAGCTTTTTTTTATACAAATGATTGTATTATTCGAAGATGTTTATTTACTTTTTCTTTTCACTAAAATTGAGTGCCAAATTGCTTTTCTGTTACTTGGCATACCTTGATAAGTAGAAATTGGAAAGAACTGGCCACTATGTCATGTAATATCATGATTATTACAATTTTAAAAATATTTCCAACAAAAAAATTGAAATCCAAATGTTAAATGTACGTGTTGATGTGTATGCTGAGTAAAGTAAATTTGAAAAAGGAGAATATTTCAGCTGATCTTGTCATTTGGATTATAAACAAACAATGTCTAGAGATTCCACTAACTGGGTATGTTATATTAACTTTTTTTAATCATTAGTTAAAGCTATAGGTTACTTAATGCACTATATTTATGTGTTGTCTTGACATGTAGGCAGGGATGTCACTAAGATTCAAATTGCCAGGTAAATACAACAAGTGGGCGGGGAATTAAACAGCTACGGATTCCTTTTGGTTCTGTTTTTCTTCTATTTTCCTATGCAACTAGCAGGGGGAAGTCCCCGGCCCACAGCTCTCAATGACAGCTCTGTCTAGATTTCATTCATGTGGTTTTTGCCCCTATAGATCAGTGTCGTGATTTTAAGAACAATTTCATGGTGTTACTAGCGTTGTTTCACTTACCCCCATGAAAGTGGTGAGGGATTATTTTAATTTTTTTAGGAGCCATTTTAATGGCTCAAAGATACCATGGAAATGAAAATTTTCACTTCAAGTCTGAGTACTCCCTTTTAAGACATACATTTTTCATGTATAACAATTTGAGACAATTATTATTACCCGCCAAAAGAAAGAAAGTTTTATATGTCATCATGATCACGGCCAGCCGTGATTAATGTAATGATTCTTAGTAAATTATATGTTGGAATTAGGCAAGGCTTCTTAAAATGTATATAAGAATTTAATTTCTTAAAAATGTTCCAGTTGTAAAGATATTGCAGTGAAAAAAGATGGTTATCTACTCAATTTTAACATAAACTTATTCCACATATTTTATATGACAAAATGAAATTATTTATGATTAAAATTTTGAAATTAATAGATAATGATTAATGTCTGATATCAGATTAATACAGTTGCCAGGTAGAAAGAAAGCAAAAATATTGAATTGAATTGTTCGATTCTCGGAAGGGGCTATAGGGAATTTTTATAATTAAAATCCTTATTTTGGAAATATTGCAGATTTTGAAGATTTTGGAAATTATTATATTCTAAAGTTGAATATAACTTAAGCTTGTTCAGTAAAAACAGCTACATGTTTTTAACATTAACTTTTTCATATGAACAGTTCTATTACTATTATTGCATTTAGTGGCAAGTCTGAATAATTATGAAACGATACCGGAAAAAATAGTGTTGTCTATTTAATGACATGGAAAGGGTTGAATAAAGTCAGTATCAATCAAAGGTACATGTACATTGCTTGTTGTAGTTCAGTATACGTTCGAACCCATTTAGTTAGTGTTTTCATCATTAATTTTCCATTAGTGAGCTTGAATTAATTTGATTTTGGGGCCAGAAAAGAATGGTTAACAGTCAAGTACTTTTAATGTAGTTTTCATGGTCCATGTTATTTTGTTTACGCCATGAAAATAGTGGAAAGCCATTGAATTATTAATTTTCATGGGTGTTCAAAAAGCCATCAAAAAGCCATGAACATTTTTCATAACCAATTAATCTTTGAATATTAATGGCATAACCATGGGTTTTCATGGGCCATGAATTCAGTGGCCTCATGAAAAGACCATGAACTACAACTCCATGAAAATCCTTCTTTGTTATTCATGGCATTTTTAATGCCATTAAAAGGCCATGAAATGCAACCCCAAAAAAATTTCATGGTGTTTTCATGAGTATTTCATGGATTTGCCCAAAACTTAAGGGTTTTCATGGACCATGAAAGCTGAAAGATTAAGGGGCTTTTAATGGCTTTTTTAATGTTTTTTTTTTCGTGCTTTTTCCAGGGTGACATGCCATGAAAAGTCTTATAAGATTTCTCGTGAAAATACCATTAAAATCCTTTGAAAATCCCGTGAATTTACCATGAATTAATTCATAGGATTTTCATGGGGTTTTAGTTCATAGTGTAAATTACTTGGCGACGTCACCGGACGGTCAGAAGTCTCTCTCCCCCACGCCCCTGTCCTCTTAGGGGGTGCAGACGTGTGAAATTTCAGACTACGTCTGTTATAAAAATAGCCGATGTTGACATCCGCTGCGCATAAATCATGAGCGAATTATAACCAACATAAATGGGTTTTAACATCACGTCTCGCGCGACAATGCAAGCTAAACTACCCTAATCCGTGTGGTTTAATGTCTTACTCAACCAATTTCAATAATTCTAAAAATACAATTTCAAGTTTAAATCGATAGCTAGATATCAATAGGCCAGTTGCTACAGCTAATTCGGTAACTATACGGTGGCTGATAATCGGGGAAACTCCCTTAATATTTGTCTAGCGGGGTTTACATGTACCGCTGAACAAGGTTTTCAAGGTCTCGAACCGGGGCCGGGGGTGCGGGGTCTTGAGTCTTTAACAGAGAATATAATATCACAATTCAGTAAGTGTCTTGAACAGGATGTCTTTTTGGATCGGGCTTTAAAAGATTTCAAAGGTTAGCGATGAGAGGTCCTCATTTGTGACGTACAAACAATTTTTAAACAAAAAAATTCAATTCCATGATCATAGTGCCGATTCTGTATGCTTAACGAAATGAACCAGGATCATGAATTAAACGATTTTTGTTAAACTGAAGGTCAGGTATCGAAGGCCTTCGCGGCACAATTTTTCTAGTTCCCCCCGGGTGGCTGAGAGTGCCTTTAGATGAGCGTAGACTAGAGCTTTGCTCAGAGCACTTGTCACACAAAACGCTAAACAACAACACCTCCTTTGTCTAGATACCACCAGTTGGTTCGCCAAGTATTCCAGTGGTCTGTCACTCCAAATGTTTGTCGTTTTCTTTCTTTTCCCCTTATTTCGAGGAATGTATTCAACGAGTACCAAGTAGGACAATAAAATATCTGAAGAGAAATCATTCTCGGTTTTCACAATTCGATTCGATTCCTCTGAGTTTCTGAGTTTCATGAGGTATTACAGCACCTAAACACCTTTATTTAAACAAAGTTTTGGTTCGAAAGGGTTCTTCGTCTTGTGATAGAAGACGTTTGAATTTCTAGGCTTTTGCGTGACGCGGCACTTAGCTGGCGGCCGGGAAGGCTGAAAAAAAAAACATTTTGGGAGATTTTGTAATCGAAACATTCCTTGTCTCAGAATAAATATCACTTTAATCCTTTATGACTTTTTCAAGCGATGAATTCACGCATTAGTGGGAAAACTCAAAAACAGATGTTTCTGTTGGTTTCCGGCGGCCATGTTTGTGCCTGACAAAATGCGTACAAAAGACATTATAATAATTTATGTATTAGGTTCGGTACATGAAAAGTCCGGCGTCTAAATCAAAGCCGTCCCAAAGTCGCTCCAAAGGCGAAATATTCCTGGCCGGGTTAGGCGAAAAAAAGGCTGAGCCCTTCCAAATTGAAACGGGCGTTTCTAACCGATTCTGACGCCGAAGTTTTCATGTACTTAATTCAATGTACTAGGTTTGGCTCATGAAAAGTTCAGCGTCTGAACCGGGCCTTACTGACTACTGTTCGACCTCGAGCCAGACTACTTCCGCCCTGGAGAAATAGTTACAAGGGGTTCAAATCAGGGTAAAAATGGAAAGTAAAAGTGAGATTTTAAACACTGCAAGAATAGGATTTGCGACTTTCTACCTAAGTTCTCATTTAAGCTTAAACGTTTGAAAAATTCGGCTGTTCATTTTGACTTTTCACTTTCGATATTTACATTCCTATTCTAGTCTCTGTCACCGAGGGAAGATCGAGATCAAGGCAACAAATTAACTTGATAGCAAACCAGATTTCAGAGAGTTTCATAAAACAACTTGCATTAATATCCTAGCGAACTAAACATACTCACCAAATTCATCTCTATCCATTTTACTTCTTTGGAATTAACTTCTCACCATAGATCAGCTTCTACTAACATGCTGCAAAGTAGAAGTCAGAATTAAGGAACTGTCACGGACTAATAAGACAGAGGCGCTGGTAGAAGTTTTAACGATATGATAAAAGTGACAAAATGTACCTGATTTCTTGACTGATTTCTACTTTGCCTGGATGGATATTTAAAAGCGCAAGAAGATAGTGTGTGTGATGGCGACAGAATGGACACACCGTTTTTTTATGCGACTGACATTGATACCTCTTCCTGATGGGATAAGCCGCTAAAGTTTGTGACGCAGGCTCAAAGACGAAGGGGAAAAAAAGGAAGTTTCCGCTCAAGACAACGATTTTGCAAAGCGACACAAAATTTGGGTTTTTTGTTTATCGAAGATCGTAGCCTTTAGCCGTGGGATTTAGCCTTGTTTTTCCTTCTGGATACTCAAATTCGCGGCGAGTGTTGGGAGGGGGTCTATCGATTTTTACGTCAAGCTCGGAGGAGGGGTGGTTCAAAAATCAGAGATATGCAGGAATGGCAGTCCAAATACAGTGAAAGCTCTGCCCCTGGAAAAATAGGTCTCCCAAGACCTATACCGGAAAAAAATGCGTTACTGCCGATTCCCCCCAAATTTGGCCCACAGAAGGTTAATAGATTTAGCCAATTATGTGTTTAGTTTCAGCCTCCGGGGAGATTTGAACTTCACGCAACGATTTTTCAAAAACTAGGAAAATGGCGCCCCGACGTGCGATGTAATTTGTGGCTGTTTTTGCGAAGAATGAAAGCTTGTATCGACGAATTTCAACCAAATACAAGTCAAGCAAATTATTTTGAAGGATTCTGGAGGATAACAAGCAAAACAAACACGAAAATCGAGGTAAAAAAACAGTTTGAATCTTGCGTGCCGATCGCTTATTCGTCTAAGTCTGTAGCAAATGTTTTTAAAACGCAATGAATTCCTTCCCGCTTGGCCTTCGCTTAGCTTTTTGCTTTCTAATCCTTGCTTATTTTGATGAATTATTTATTACAGATTCACTCCACTACATTATAAGCAAATAAGCTAACACTACTATAAAAAAAAAAAACAAAAACAAAAACAAACCCCCCCCCAAAAAAAAGTTGTGGAGAAGGAGACACCAAAAGCGCCAATGCGCCATACTAGGGATGCCCCCACTAATTAAAATATAAGAAAAATATATACAAATAGAAATGTAAATGTTCTAGTTATCCTTAAGAAAGCTTAAAACATTTTTTTTTACAAGTTCCAATACTGTTTTATTCTCTAATATGATTGGGTAAACCATTCCATTCATTTACAATGTGGTTAAAAAAAAACTATATTTAAAACCATCAGTTCTACTAAAATTTGGAACAAGGTCCTGTGTGACATTTTTCCTCAAGTTATAACCTGTATTTCTGTCCTTACAAAATATGAGCTTATTTGAAATGTCAATATCATAATGTCCATTAATTACATTAAAAAAAAATGTAACATCTCTAGTGAACCTCCTACTAGATAATGACAACAATTTTAGCTTGGATAGTCTAGTATCATAATCATCATCAGACCCAGTGATCCATCTGGTAGCTCTTCGCTGAACAGCCTCCAATTTATCAATGTTACGTTTAGTATGAGGGTTCCAAGTTTCGCATGAATATTCTAATAAAGGTCTCACAAGACTACAATAAAGTGTGTTCATGGTATCAATATCCTTTAAGTCCCTACAAGTCCTCTTAACCAACCCTAAAACCCTATTAGCCTTGGCAGTTATTTTATCTACGTGTTGGTTCCATGAAAGATTACTAGCAGCTAATAATCCTAAATCTTTATACACATTAACACTTTCCAAAGGTTGACCTTCAATATGACCTTCAATTATATCAACAAATTCATGTTTGCTTGTCTTTAACTCGATAATTCGATGGAAACCTGAAAAAATAAAGCGTCTTTGTAACGTAAACACTTGAGCACGAGGGACGCCGAGGTATAGAATTTCATTATGCTAATTATGATAATCCGATTAGCGTAATCTGATAGCGTCACAAAATAAATTTGTAGAAAATTCCAAGCCGCTCTATATTTTCGAACGGTTTTCGGGTTGTTTGGCTTAGATATTGAAAAAATATTTGTTACTACCAAATTACACAAAATAGACAGATTTGGTGGCAAAATGACATTCTTTTATAAATTTGGAAAATGTTTTTGCATAAATATGCCTTGCTAATTTTTTTTTTGCGGAATATTATGGGTTTCCTGAGATCGAAATATTTTTTTCTTAAAATTTAATTTTTGCCCTTTCCAATGAGGTATAGCTTTGTATGGAACTGTAAATAACAACAGAGAAATAATTTTTGAAGTTGCATGGTCAAAAATACTTTTTCCAGGGGGGGAGGGGGCGGAGATGCTATGCGCGCTATGCTTTGCGTGCCATTCTATGCGCGCTATGCCTTGCGCGCTATGTTATGCGCGCTATGCTATGCTATGCTATTTCGCAGGAGAGACGTCTGCGATTTGGCCCCCAAAAATCAATGTTTACATAATTAATCTCGTAGTCATATATGGGTCTCCACCTGTAAATTTGTTCGAGTTTACCTTTCTCATGGTCTATTATAGTAAAGTTTTGACTTACTCTGCGAACGAGCGACAGTAAAAACTCAGATGCTTCTTTGAGAGATTATATTCCACTAATACTGACTGTTTCTATTAGAATCAAATTAAATCGTCCCTAGCGGCGAGGAGGGGGAAGAGACGGCTGTATTCGTAGGTTACGAATTTGGGATTGGTTTTCGTGGCAAATTTTGGAAGAATGGACCTGTAATTTAGCCTCTACATCCAGAAGGCATCTGAGAAATTCGGTGGTTTTGCGCGATAAATCTGTCTTAAAGTGGACGAGGTCACCGGCCTCCGGCAAAAAGCTAACTGTTCTCCTCGGCTTTACTCTCTAGCGGACGGAAAAAGGCCTTGTAATTGACGGCTTGAACGGCGGGAAAAAATGACACGATACTTAGTATGTATAAACATTTCGTTTTGATATTCGTATATTCGTTGTTACATTCCATGTATATCGTGTATATATACTTTTTTGTGTGTATGGAGATTAACTGATGAGTGGATAAACTTTTTGTGGATCTACGAAACAGAACTGTATTAAATCCATGTGCTCATACTGAGTAGTTTACCTGCTGATATTTTCTATACATGCACATTGGATTGATGCCAAGATTTCAATACCAACAATAACCACATGTCTCAATTCCTCACTTCCCTTTCACTTCTCTCTCCTCCGCAGAGCCAACCGGACCATGGGAAATTAAAGCTGAAAAGGAGGGGGCTGCAGAGGAAACGTCAAGATCTTAAGGCAGAATCGGTGACAAAATGAGTTGAGACACTTTGCCCAAAACTGGGCTTTTTTACGTTTTATTAACTTCAAAAGGGGGAAATACAGCTTTCCTCCCCCATCCCCTCCATGCAATGTTGTGCCCTTGTTCTAGCTACCTATAGAAAACAACAAACACCCCAACTTTGAATGGAGGGGACAGGGGAGGGGTGCAGATTCTTTTGTTCTCCGAAATTACCCTATTTAAGTACAATGTCTCAACAATTTTGTCGCCGATTGTCTGAATTTCAAAAGTGGCCCTACGTCCTTTAGAAAGGTAATTGAATTCATTTCTTTATGCTGGGATGTAAGACCCCTGGTGGCTTTTTATTTATTGTGTTCGACTTCTTCATACCTATTTTAGAACAATTAGAATAAGGCGATTCCGTTATTTTCAGTGCGTGACATTTCGTGTCACGCTTAACCGTGCCTTGACATCGTGCAATGTGGCGCGTCGCTCACGATTTCTTATTCTCTCCTTTATCGAAACGCATCGAAACAAAGAACAAAGTGGAAAGGATAGGAAACTTAATAGATTTCTAGGCATTAAAGTAGTTATAATGGCTAAAATTGCTCTTTAGGAGGAATTTCCACGAGTAACCACGATGAGTATAAAAGAAAATAATCTGATTAATCTTTTAAGAACAAAGTTGGTTGCTCGTGGTTACTCTTGGCCAGTCCCCTCCTGACCTCATAGTTTCTACTGTAAAGTACATTCTTCAAAGACCCTTATGGGTATATGGGCAACGAATCTGCTGCACAGATTTAGCGATGCTATGCAGCTTTGCCGTGCGTTAGAAATTGGAACATTTTTCCTGAAAATTCTCCTGCGCATAGCAATCATGGCTATTTTATCGTCCATCCCACCCTTATCAAACAGCCAAACTTCGAATAAACACTTCGAACTTACTAGGGATATATTCAGATACAATATATTACCTGCTATCGATTCCTACCGATCACACTTAGTTACCAGAGGAAAATCAATCATTCGGTACGTGGGTATGCTGTGTAATTACTTGAAAACACTACCGAGTACAAAGATCGTCAAAACTAATTTTCCCTCGAAAAACACAGGAAAGGGATTATATGGGTATCTTATCTATCTTCTGAAAAACGACCCGGTGCATATAGTAATCTCAACTAGTTACCGTCTCCTAACCGGTGCTAATAAGACAACAGCGCGTAGATTTCGATTCAGACAATCGGCGACAAAATCAGTTGAGACACTTTGCCCAAAACTGGGCTTTTTTACGTTTTATTAACTTCAAAAGGAGGAAATATAGCTTTCCTCCCCCATCCCCTCCATGCAATGTGTGCCCTTGTTCTAGCTACCTATAGAAAACAACAAACACCCCAACTTTGAATGAGGGGACAGGGGAGGGGTGCGGATTCTTTTGTTCTCCGAAATTACCCTATTTAAGTACAATGTCTCAACAATTTTGTCGCCGATTGCAGCTTTTAATGTCAGCACCAGCAGTGAAAAGCTGATGCTTGATCTGATCTTGGATTTTGGTAAAGAAACGCGCCTTAAGGTGGCTTACTACAGTTTTCAGATGAGAACGATCAACTTTTTCAAATTGGAACATTTTTAAGCATCTGACGGTCTCTACTCAACTGTTAATCACTGCAATAGACCATTTTACCGATACGGCGGCCTTATTGAATTAATCAAATTTATGGAGTATTTAACAATTATTCCTCGAGCGCGAATGGGCTCTGAATTTTCCTCCAAAATGACGCCACTTGATGCGATTTTTTGCATGGGAAATTAAACAAGTCGAGCTCTCGCTCTCTCGCTCTCTTTTGCCGCATAAAACAAAAAAAATCTACCGCTCGTGAAAAAATTTGAGCTCGACTTATAGGCAAGTCTAGGAAAAGAGGTGAGGTTGTTGTTGTCATCTGTGCAATCTGTGCGGGCTATGGCGTATGCAAATCATTCTCTGCAAAGTTATTTCTTTCAGAAAGAAATTTTTGGTGAACAATACCAGTTTTCCGGCACCTCAATGTGGATTATACAATCTTTTTTACTGTTATCTTAAGCGACTTGATTAAACTTTCTCTCAGTTTCACTAAGACAAAAACATAACTTTGAGGTAAAAAAATATAGTCACGTAGACATTGACGCGTACTGCTTTGAGCGCGCGCTATAATAATAAAAGTTCAAGGTAACTGCTGCATTGATAGCTTTGATAATGTTATGAAACAATTAGTTCATGCTTCAGCTGTGCGTATGTCGAGATATTGAGCACTTGGGAAGTTTGGAGAGCACTCAAAAGGCTAGAGTTGCTTTCGAATGCGCCTCGAGCAACTCTTACGCCTCTTTCGTCCTCTCCAAACTTTCCGCGTGCTTCTCGACATACGCACGCTTACGCATGAACTAATTGTTAATTTGTGGATGATAATACTGCTTCACTTCTGAAACCGAACCACATTTTGTCTTGGCATGGTACAGATATTAGCATGAAAGACAACTTTTATTTTTATGTTAAAAGTCAACTGGAGCTTTGTGTCGCCGTATTAAGGAAGCTAACAATTTTTTGCTCCGTCAGTGAGGACTTTGTTGCTCATAAGGACTTTGCTTTGGAACATCATACATGAACGAAAATTTATGTGTTAACAAAGTGGCTACATAGTTTTTCCGAGAATTTAACTTGTACAAACTGAATCGCGGCAAACCCGCCTTCAGAGAAAGACCTCTCGACAATCTTTTGTGGGCAAAGTCAGTGCTCGTTCTCGCCGGTCAGAAGTCTCCTATGAGAGCTATAAAGGTACTGATGTACCTCTTTTTTTGTGTCTGCTTCTGAGGGCAAAATTAATCGTTTTCTCTCTCACGTCTATCACATAATCTGTCAGTGGCAGAGTTGTCTAAAATATGACTTAGTTTTATTCCTATAAGAACCATGGCATTACAGAAACTTTTATTTTCATATTCACAGAATTTTTAGATTTCATAGCCTGAATTTCATCCGATTACTTCGAGTCGTTATTACTCCCTCAGTAACGTCTGAATCGACAGGGCCGTCAATGCTGTCCAGTGACGTCACTACTCCTTTGCTTTAATTCATGCAAAAAGTAAAACACGATTTTCAAGTGGCAAACCAAGAAATATCGTTTGGAAATGTCTACATGATAGAGAACAGCTGACAGAATTGCTTTACTTTTTTCGATCGTAATTCACGTTTGACGTTCAAACTATCAACTGCATGCAGTACTCTGAACCGGTTGTAATTCAAACTCGGTCGTAATCACGCAACGAAATAAATACACACACGGAATACTTAGTTCAAAACCACAACAATTTCCTTTAATTGAAAAGAAGCTATTTGGTCCTTAACGAAGAAAAAAGAAAACAAGGAAACAAGAAAGAAAAGCTAACAGAATCATCACACTTGACGGTCAAAATAGCAAGAAGGCCAAATGACAACATGACATTACATTGGTCTCAGAAACTTCGCATAAACAAAATCACTGCGGAAACCACAAAGCGGCTCTGAATGAAAAACCTACCGACTCTTCGCAATGATTCTTCATTCGCAGTTCAATTTAGCAATTCAGTTTCGAAGACAAGGGCAATTTTGCTGTTTACGATAAAGATTATCGAATGTTTGAACACCACGCAATAATAGACGCTTTGCATAATTCCGACTTCCGGTTTCCGGTTGCACGAAAGCGAGGCTTAACATGTATTTTTGACCACGCTGTACTGTCATGGCTGACGCAACTGGAAGGTCTGGACGTACTGACTTACTGGTATAAACCTAAATCTCGCAAGCTTGGCTTGGTATAGAATTGATGAGCTTTAATTCTGGCTGAAATGTAGGGGAGATAACCTTAAAAGACTGCCAACGAAAGCGGCCTGTATTCAATGGTAAGTCTCGCGAGGTTCTCAAATAATCTGAATAATCAGTTATCAAACATAAGCTTAGGGCTCCCCCTTAACCTTACTTTGCTTTCTTTTTCACAAATTATCTTTAGAATCTAAGAATACTTTAAGAATGGAAGAAAATGTGTAGTATTAAACCCTCACGACAGTCTTTTACAAAAGCAATCGGACGGCACTGAAACTGGAACTACAAATCAGCACGCTCAAGAGAGTTTTGCTCAAGGTGTTTCCAGCGATGACATTGAAGAGGATTTTAGACGAGGTAAGTAGTAAACTTGCTGAAAAACCGTTCTATTGTTGTTGATTGATTAAATGCTCGATGTGTGGCTTAATTTACTCCGACAAATTACGTAACAGATCTTCGTGAGCGTTCTTTAATTCATCTTAATATTCATTCAAAATATTTCCCCGATTATGATTGGCTAGAAGCACACGGTTAATTCACCATAACCAGTTACTGATGACCAAATTTGGAAGAATTTTGACTTTAACGAGAAAATGACGTCAAAACTGCAGCGTTTTCGCAGGTTAAGGCACCGTTAACCGAGAAGGTCTGGGGACGAGGTTGAGTTGTTTTCGTTGTGAACTTGAAAAAATGGCGGACATTTCACTTGTTTCAAGAGTAAGAACTAGGCAAAAAAATAGCTAAAAACATGGCAAGAACAGCAAGAAGACAACTCGAAGGGCGACATCTGCTATTTGGAGAACATTTGCGGAGCTGGACAAACCTAAACGTACACTATCGAAGATGAACTGAACATCGATGGATCGATGAAAGTAAGCATGTTTTTTAACTAGGAATTATTTTGAATGAATAATAAAACAGTTATTGAATTCGCCTTTCATATCATATGAAGAATTATGGAGATCTCGGAGGGTGTTATCCGCCTCGGCCTACGGCCTCGACGGATAACACCTTCCTCCATAATTCTTCATAAGATACTCAGCCTGACATTCATTAACTATTAAATATTCTTCCAACGTAATTAATGTATAACGGGACTCGCTTTGTTTACAGGAAATTACTGAACCTCCTCGTAGGAAGCGGTGAGTCCTTGGACTAGAAGTTTGGGTGGATTGCCTTTGTTCACTCTTAGAGAAAAAGAGGCATTTTTTTAAAGACAGCTAAGTTGAGTAAGAGAACTGAACAGCTGTTAACTGACAATTTTTAGTTCAACATTAGCTGTTTGAATGAACGTAATTTTTTTGTGTTCGAGGCATTTGTAGAGCTACAATCTTGGACAAAACTGTTGAGAAAATTGTATACTTGGACAGCATTTTTCTAAACATCGTAGCTGTACCGGTTCTTCCCTCTCCCCCTTCCCCTGAAAGCAATGTTGTTGTGTATTCAAAAGAAAGCCTGATCTCTGGGCGTTTGTGGGAAGCAACATTGAATAGGGGTTTTCTTTCCGTAAAGGCGTCGTTTTGGAAATAGTTTTGTTGCGTAGGAAAGTGGACATGATGGGGAAAACTTTCTCAAGTAGTTTTGTCTCGGATTGTAGCTATAGCTACAGAAAGGAAAATTACGATCAATGCTTTGCTATAAAAAAGTCATCTTCAGCTGTTAAAGATGCTAACTGTACATGTATAGGTGGCAAAGGTGGTTGGTGTAATCATGTTTATGCACTAATAAGGTCATTGCCATATTTTCTGTGGAAGAATCGAAGTACATTCCTGAGTTTCTGATCCTGTACTTCAAACCATGTGGTTGGACAGCACCACAAAGGCGGCAACAGAATGTCTCTAAATCTTCAGTTATGAACACCACAGTTAAAAAAACAAAGCCACGTACAATCTAAGGAAAATGCATACAATTTGTTCTATGCCAGAGCGGAACATCTTAAGCTTGAAACACATTTTAAGAATCATAGTATCCCATGAGTTATAACTTTCACTGTTATAACTTTAACCCTGCATGTGTTTTTCCTCCTATAATTACATTAAAAAACATTGATATTGTTAGCAAAAATTGCATATTGGTTACTGACTGTAGAAAAATAAAAGTGGTACACTTTTTAAGCGTCTGATCAATCTTGTTTGTCTAAACAAAAGTCTGACTCCTCCTCAGTATATTCCACCACAGTTTGGTGCTCAGGTCACTAGTGATTCATGCTGATATGACTGGATAGTGAAACAATGCCAATAGAGCTGCAAGTGTCCATAACTGATTAGATAGATAGATAGATAGATAGATAGATAGATAGATAGATAGATAGATAGATAGATAGATAGATAGATAGATTGATTGATTGATTCACTTTTATTTGAATACGGTAATTTCATAAGTTACATAACTTCTTTACATGAAAGCCGTATAGAAACAGAAGTAAATACTGTACAACTACACTAAAAATATGTACAAATAATAAAATATAGTAAAATGTAGTCAACAGTTTGCCTGCCTACTAGCCAGTTTTCTTTTAAAGATAGCTTTAGATTCGGACGCTTTTAGGTCATTTGGTAAAGAATTCCACAGCATTCCTCCTCTGTATGAGAAAGACCCCTTATAATATTCTGTTTTTGGAACGTGGTCCAGTACAACATTATATTCCGCATTTCTTAGCATAGACTTATAAGGGTTGTTCTCACAGACATTCGAGAAAAGATCGCTTAAGTAACTAGGTATATTTCCATTCACTGTATTATACATTAATAGACTTAAGTGCCTCTGACGCCTTGAGGCAAGCTCTTCCCAGTTTAGTTGTTTTCGTATTTGTGCTGAACGAACGTCATAACCTTGAAAGGTTATTATGCGTGCAGCACGATTTTGTAATTTCTGGATCCTAGTGGCAAGTCCCTGGTCTAAATTGTCCCAAACAACGTCGCAGTAGTCGAACACAGGCTGGATAAGAGATTTGTAAATAGTATTTAGAACATCTAATGGTACATAATCACGTGCCTGTTTTAGACCACTGATGGATCGATTGACTTTTGAACAAAGTTTGTCAACATGCTCGTTCTATTTAAGATTTTCATCTAAGTGAATTCCTAAATATTTTGTTGTTTGGACTCGTTTAACATGATTGTTGCCAATCTTAATTGGGAAGTCTCTTCCTAAGTTAGATAATTTGAAGGTAGTTGTTAAGAACATATACTCCGTTTTAGTGACATTTAAGCTTAACTTATTTGCAAGAAGCCAGTCCCTAACGCGAGTTAGGTCATTATTTACCTTGGCATATAGTTCAGCAGTGGATACAGAGGACGCATATATCGTGGTATCATCGGCATACATGTGTGCTTTGGTATGGAGAAGACATCCAGGGAGATCATTGATATAAATTAAAAACAACAAAGGGCCTAAAATTGAACCCTGTGGAACACCACAACTTATCAACTGGGGCTTAGATACACAGCCCTCTACTACACACTGCTGTTGCCTATCTGATAGGTACGATGAAAACCAGTCGAGCGTTACACCCTTCAGACCATAGAGCTCAAGCTTTTTTAATAAAATATTATGTGAAACGGTGTCAAAGGCTTTGGCAAGATCGAGAAGCACAATCAAATTGGTCATGCCTTTGTCAATGTTAAGATACCAATTATTTGTTAAATGTAACAGCGCTGTCACTGTAGAGTGAAGGGAACGAAATCCAGACTGGTTTTTTGTCAACAGGCCATTTGAATTTAAGTACCTGTATAGTTGATCGTAGACTACCCTTTCACAAATCTTAGAAATGGCTGGCAAGACAGATATTGGTCTATAGTTTTGTGCATCTGTGCGATCATCCTTTTTATACAAAGGAAATACTTTTCCACTGTGAAGGAAAGAGGCCAGTATCTATGGTTTTGTTTATGATACAGGTTAAAGAAGTGGCAATAATTGGGCCAGCTTCTTTTAGAAGCCGACATGAGATGTTATCAAGGCCAGTGGCCTTGTTCGGAGATAATTTACCTAATAACTTTAAAACTTCAGTGGCAGAGGTATGTTGTAAATTAAAAGTCGTGGAAACAGGCTTTATGTAAGAGTCAAAACTTGTATTTCCACTAGGCAGTGTGGAGGCTAGGTTTGGACCGACAGATGTAAAATGGTCATTTAAAATCTCACACATTTCTGCGGGTTTTGTGAAGGAATTATCACCACTTTTTAGTTCACTTATTGAAGAGTTACTAGTGCACTTACGATATGTTAATTCATTGATTGTTCTCCATATTTCCTTCGGGTTACCCACATTTTGTTCCACTTCTGATTTTTAATAATTTGCTTTTGCCATTTTAATCTCATTATTTATTCTATTTCTTTCTTTTCTATATTTATCCCAGATAAATGGCTGTTTTGTTAATATAGCCTGCCTTTTCAGTCTGTTTCGACCTGTTATCAGCTCCCTCAGATCAGTAGTAATCCAAGGGGATTTTTTATTTCTTACTCGCCGCGTTCTTATGGGCGCATGAGCGTCAGCTATTTTTAAAAACATATTTTCCCAGATATCAACCATTTCATCGGGAGTAGTGCAGTTTCTTAGGCTATCTCAGGGCGCTGACTTTAGGTCTTCTCCGAAAGCACTTGCATTAAAGTTTTTAAAAGAACGAGTGGTCACATGCTTATGAGTGTTTTTAGATGAAATAGCAAACTTACGTACTGCATAGACCATACTATGGTCACTTAATCCCATATGCACCACTCCTGATTTTAAAATCCTTGAGGGTTCATTTGGTAAAATTATATCAATAAGTGTACTAGAATTTAGCGTGATTCTAGTAGGTTCATTGATTAGTTGTTGAAACTGATAGGTCGAAATTAATTGCTTCAACTGAGACAGGTGCATGTTATTTCTATCCGATAGATAATTGCAATTTAAATCGCCTAAGATAATTTGTTCCTTAGATTCCATGTCAATAATGCGAACAATAGCTTCTAAAGCTTCAAAGAAGCCAACCGTACAGCTAGGGGGCCTGTAGGCCGCAGTTACGTTAAAAGCTTTACTATTAGGCTTTTTAATATCAACACTTAACATTTCAAACTCGTTATTGGGAATAGATAGATAGATAGATAGATAGATAGATAGATAGATAGATAGATAGATAGATAGATAGATAGATAGATAGATAGATAGATAGATAGATAGATAGATAGTTGATTAATGACCGATTTGCAACTAAAAGTTGAATTATACGATTATTTACAAAAAATTGAACAAGATTAACAGATCCATGCAGAGACAGTGGAACTGTTCTGTGTAAAAGTCAAAACGTTTTCACCTCATCTATAAAATGTTCCATGTTTATTCTGTTGGAAGCTATTTTCTTGTTAATAACAGTTTCATTAGCTTCAAATTGACTCCCGGATCCAAGAAAAATTGGCAACTTAAGCCTCACCCCAATTTTGTCAGTAAGACCTCTTATGTTAAATCCTTTATCTGCTATTATTTCACCACCATCATCAAACATGTTTGGGTTGAGAAGACCACTTCTTTCCACTATATCTCGGTCACTACAGATAAACTCCCATAATAAAGGTGGGAAACAAAAGAAACACTTCCAGTGAGGAGTAATTCTTACAAGGGCCTTATAGGTCTCCCTACCCTTATAGTCTGAATACATGTTTCCTTTTAGTTCTAGCGATGTGGGAGCTTCACAATAGAACTCAGTGCAGTCTGTGATAACACGAGTCTTAGGGTAACTGTCTGATTTGGGGCGTAGTTTGATCGACTTGTTCCCTTGTTGGCCATATTGGATTTGCTGACAGACGAACGTATAGGAAGTTCACCCAAATGACAAATATTCGGCTGACTGTACTTTTGTCAATTCTAAACAGCCACTCCAGACGTTAAGTGAAGAGGCCTCTCCATAACCTCATCAGTGTTAAGAGAAACTGCTCTTTGCCACTGAGCCGTCGTCATACGTGCACGACCTGTGTAAGCATTGGGAACTGACACAAGCTTGACATTCTCACTATTCATACCAGGTTCTAACAAATCAAACACTGCAATAAACACTGCACATCTGAGGAAACCAGTATAATGCTTACATTTTTCATCATCGGTCATACTAATCACAGAAAAAATTGGACTTTTGTCCTTATTACCACGAAGAAGTTTAACTTTCTCAACTAGCTTGTTATTGGGTTTACACAGAGCTTTAGAATCTAAGATACGGAGTGAATCGACGTTCGCATTTCCTAACTGTACTATCTCTGACGTCGTCGACAACTGTTTGGCTGGGTGATCTGCGTTCGAGTTTTTTGGCGGTGCCTTGTTTACATTCAGTGACGTTTCTCGTTGTCCTGGAACTTTTCTTTTCTTTTCCTCGTCTTCCTTGAGTCGTTCATTCCATTTTAGTGGGACTGCTCCTTTCCTTAAAGTTCACCGACTCCCCCCTGGAACACGCAATATGTCATCTGCTGGACTTTGCAAACCACAGTTGCCTTGGTTTTACGGTTTTCGTTACACGGTTTTCCCAAATTCAACGAAGCTTTTCATTCTTTGGAATGTAAAAAATCTGAAGCGTGTTTTTTTCCCCTGTCGCATCGTACATTCTATTTGAGGAACCAAAAAACGAGCTCTCGTCTCCTTGACTTTGTTTCTTCGTCCCCTCCGCCATCTAGAAACACTATACATCTTAAGCCTCGTTTTCATTCAAACCGGAAACCGGAATTCGGAATTATGCAAAGCGTCTATGCCACCGATGCGATCCGCTGAATAGCAAGCGACCATCCCGCTAAAATTTCTCATAATTACACATAATTATGCGAATGTTTAGACAATCAACCGATCAAAATCACTACCCGGTTTTCGGGAAGTAGAGAGTCACCGGACGGCATTAACGGCTGGTCGATTCAGACGTTACTGAGGGAAGAAAACGACCCGAAGCAATCGGATGAATTTCAGGCTATAGATTTCACACATTGAGGATTTATTTTATATATTTGGTTGTCAGAGAAAACCGGGCAAAATGTTAAAAATGTCAACGGAAGGAGGTCAACAGAATAAGCTCATACTAACATCATAGATAGGTTGGGTGGAGTAATGGACAAATATGATAAACATACGTTCTTCACTGCTCTTGTATTAGAGATACGAGCATCACTTTATTTGACCCCCTCGGACGCCATTTTTGTAAGCAAATTTTGACCATTTTCTGAAGCTCACAAACTCCTCAAAATTAAACGACCGAAGTTCATTTTTTGTATGCGATACAACAAAACACAGGACTTTCTTCGAAAACCATGAACATTGTTAATTAGCTAAGGGCAAGACTAAAACTTTCTTATTTTACCTGACCTAAACTCAGTGTCTGCAAGCGAATCAAAAATCGGTCGTTTTTTAATTGATCTGTAGCGCACAACTAAAAGGATAATAAAACTCTGACAGCCAAATTGCAGTCTACAATCATCCATGTTACCAAAACACTAATAATCATTTTGGCTCGCTGGAAAAGAAAGAAATTAGAAAACTCACATTTGTCATAGGTACCAACCTTTTTCTTGAAAATAGGCCGATCCCTTCTTGTTTGTTTTAAGTCCTCTTTCTGATTTTTGTTCCTTTTTCGCTGTCACCTATGGTCAACAAGTAGAGGAAATATCAAAAAGTTCGAAATACTGTCACTGTAACATCTCGGAACGGCAAAAAGTGCTAAACCATGGGATAAAACTAGAAAATATTAAAGCGACGCAATCTTAAAAATTCAGTACTCGGGAGGGACTGGCACTAGTAGTTGACAAGACGACGAATAATAAGGTGAAAGACAGAAACAAACGACTCAGTAAATAAATGCACACTTCTTATACAAATCATAAACAAACCCTTATCAACTACTTGCTCCAATATTACTTCTGTTTATTACACTTGGTTCGTTCACTTCTTGGTTGTCATTTTTTTCGGAGTGAATGGGGTACAGAATATAATGGGCTATTAACCTGCGACTTCTCTTTCTGTTTGGGAGGCGAAAAAGAAAACTAAGAGCTCCTGATCGCAGGTTAATGGGTGATTAACTCGACGTACTTAATCCGCTCTTCATTTTGAGTTATCCCGTGAATGTGGATAACATTCACCTTATGGCTTACTGGGAATTAATTGACCTCGTTTCATAGCTTGGGACTTACAAGATATTCAAAATTGGCGCCAAAGTTGTTCTAAAAATAGAGTGGTTAGTTAAAACGCCGTGACACGACCAAATAGAAGCTGCTCGCTCTAGGTTAAGAGCTCCTGAGTGACGCAACTTATTGGGAGCTGCAATCCAGATATTCACAAGACGATTCAGAAGACTATGCACAATCGGCCTACTCTGAAATGGACGACTCTGTCGAAGGTAGTTTTAAGGTACTGTTTCTTGCGCAGCCGTCTTAAAATATTACGGTATAATGGGGGTGAATTCCTGTAAATGTCAGCGGAGAGTGAGGGTTGGTCATATTTTTTTAGTGAGTAGGAGGGGTAATTGGGTAAGAGCTAGGTTTCCTTTGTTGGCAGGTGAGGTTACCTATTATTATCCTAGCCCCTCCTGTCCCTTACATAATCTAATCTTTTCTTGTGACAACGCTCTGTGAAAAGAGATTCACTGAAAGCAACGTGGTATAGGTAATTTTACACTTCAGTCTTATCTCACTTCGTTTTATGATAAAAGTCTTTACTTTTGAAATGAGTAAGCATGTTCTAATTGCAGGGAAACACAGAAACCCCATTTAAAGTAGAAAACGAAATAGCCAACACTCAGGGATAGTAGATGACAACAGCAAAATAAATAAGGAGTTTTGTTTCATAACTTGGTGCAGCAGAACGTCACGAGAGGAGTATTGGACAAAAAGGAAGTTTATAATCCGCCAGTATCAGTATACTATTCAAGTAAATTTGCGTTAACCTATCTTTTATGATGACCACGACATTATTTGTAGTCTTAAAATGCAAGGAAAAAAATTACAAGGAAAGTTTAAAATCTTGATCGGCTATGCTTGCGTTTCGGGTAGTTTTCTTTGTTATCGAAGGGCCTGTTGGTCTTACACACAGAATTCATAATGTTTCTTCATTTGAGGTCCTTATAACCGGTTTTCATTTTTCTCAAAAGTTTATACTGCGTTAAAGTACTCCTTCGGACCGATATAAGCCCGTAACTACTAATCTGGACAATGGAGGAATCGCAGGAATCTCATTAAGATAAGGTCGTGTGCTATTTTTAGTTGGTTTCACCGGTTTTACAGGTTTCTTTAGTAACTTTAAGGTCTATAATTTCGATTGGTTGATTACAAAATAAGAAACCACTGTATGCAGGGTCTGCGAATTAGTGTACAATAGCTTTTGCGCACTAATAGCCCACGTTCGATATTTTAAAATTCTAACATGACTCCGAGGCTTAAGGGTCAAAGTTGCAAATTTTCACGACTCCATTGTCTCGCAATTCCCAGAAAAGACTTGAGCACAAAGAAAACCCAACCAAATATAGAAAAATGACCAGAAAGCCTCGGAGTCATGTTAGAATTATAATATATCGAACGTGGGCTATTCGTAGGCTAGCCAGACGATACCAATGATTCAGGCGATGCGTGCTTCGGCCGGCTGCAACGCAGGATATGAGCGCTTTTTCCATTTGCCAAACTAAACGCTCATGATAAGTGGGATCATCAAGACAAAATGGAATGACATTGTTCTATTGAAACAACGTTTTCAATCGCATCGAAACGATCCATTTGCGTTTCGACCGAAATTTTGATTGCTGCTTAGCAAAGTAGGACTGAAAACGAAGATTTTTGGAACTGGAACGGGAAGTTTCGGTCAGACCGGACCAACCGTCAAAGAGGAAAACCTATGGAGGTGGACCATTTTGACCGCAAAATTTCTACTCAGACCAAAGCGACCTATTTATTTCTCGACCGAAATTTCCGAAAATTTTGGTATAATGGAAAGCACCCCATATTATTCCTGATGCCTAAAAGACGTTGCCTTTCGGGCTGAGCCTTCCTGCATACTGTAGGCTATTACATAAGGAATGCGCCTGCCGTTTCATCTAAGGAAGAAGAAAAAGGGTTACCAGCAACATCATTTATTACTGAGCCCGTGATTGAAAGGAATGGGAGACGAGTGGATGATCAGACGTGGACGGTGATCGGAAAATGACGCAACAATAGACGGACATAACAAAAACGTCAATAACTCTAATCCTAAAAGCAAATTTAAGACCAAAGAGTTGAAAGAAAGAAATGTTATGACTTTTACGGGATAATTGAAAATGAAGTGAAAGAGCGAATGAGTTAATGCCAGTTAATCACCCGCCACTATCCTCCTTAAATTTAACTACCGCCCTATACCAAGAGTAATTAACAGAAATCAAAGATAGATAATAACTGTTTGTTGCTTTGTTTGTATGTACCTCATGATCTGTATTTGCATAGTTTGTCTCGCCTCCAAATGAGACCATCTAGTTTCCGTTTGGAGACAAGGGAAGTACTAGTACCTGTCCCTTCCGAGTACTGGATTTCTAAGATGGCGTCCCTTTATTATATTCTAATTGTATCCAATTGTTCAGCACTTTTTGCCGTTTTAAAAAGCAACAATGGCAGTATTTCGAGTTTTGTGGAATAAACTTGCTGACCATAGCGAAATAGGGAAGAAAAATCATCAGGAGGTGAATTTATTCCCGGTTTGCCTTAGGGTGAATGTTCTCCACAATCACGGGATAAATCAAAATGAACAGCGGATGAAGTAATTCGAGTTACATAACCCGGAACGAGCAGCTTCTATGTAGTCGTGTCACGGTGTTTTTAATAACCACTCTATTTTTAGAACAACTTTGGCGCGAATTTTGAATACCTTATAAGTCCCACAAACCAGACCGCAAAACCTACAGACCTGAAAATGGGCTCCTGCGCAAGCTATGAAACGAGGTGAATTGATTCCCAGTAAGCCATAAGGTGAACGTTATCCGCATTCACGGGATAGCTCAAAATGAAGAGCGGATGAAGTACGTCGAGATAATCACCCATTAATAATAATAATAATGTTTATTTCTTATATTGCGCAGTCTAGCATGCGATAAAGATATGATCGAATGCGCATTACAACACTAAAATCTTAAAGTAATAAATGGCTGATCCAAATAATAATAATAATAATAATTTACAATTTTCGGAAAACAATAAAAGTAAAATATGAGTTAATAAAAGAACTAATAAAAAGCTAATTTAAAAAGAGGTGTCTTTAGTAAAACTTTAAAAATGTTCAATGATTGACATTGTCTAATTTCTAGAGGGAGTCGGTTCCATACCCATTAACCTGCGATCAGGAGTTCTCATTTTTTTTTCGCCTCCCAATCAGAAAGAGAAGTCGCAGGTTAATAGCCAATTATATTCTGCACCCCATTCACTCCGCAAAAAATGACAACCCAGAAGTGAACGAACCAAATGTAATAAACAGAAGTAATATTGGAGCAAGTAGCTGATAAGGGTTTGTTTGTGATTTGTATAAGAAGTGTGCATTTATTTACTGATTCGTCTGTTTCTGTCTTTTACCTTATTATTTGGGCGTGGCCCAAATAGAGAGTAATGTTTTGACGCAAATGTGCAATAGGCACGCAATACGTGCTAACGTAAACAAGGCAAGTAAACAAGTGAAGCGAGGCCAATGTCTGCAATGCGAACGTCATTCGACACTACATATTCTCCTTTATCGTTTTCGTAAAGTATTCCAAAATCCATAAAACGTGTCTTCGGAATCTCAGGCAAAAATGTAGTATTTCTTAAATCCTCAACACTCCCAGGCGGATTCACAAAAAAAACTCTTGAGTCTTCTAGTATCTCCAATTTGAACTTGAATTTGCATCACCATAGAATACGCTCCCACGAAAAACCTGAAAACTTAGACAGTACGTGATCAAAACATGATCGTATGGCGCCAAAAACGTTGTCAATTTCACGACAGAGACTAACCGACAACGTTTCATGGGCCAAAACTGACAGGTTGAAATGTGAAACTACGCTCTTCAAGGATGGTAGTAATCCAATGATATCATTTGATCCGAAATGTCTCAAAGCAGCAGTAAGAAGCAGTTTGGATAAAATTTGGCGACGGTGTTTCGAGGAACGTATTGTTGAAGTATGTTATCGAGGGTTAAACTTACAAATGCACGGACTGTTCGCGGTAGGCCCACACTAAAAGCCCTAAAATAACACTGAGTGTTTTCATGATCGGCTGGTCCGCGAACTCAAAGAAAAACAAAGGAAATTGTCAAGACATTCAAAGACCATGGACCTCATAGACGGAATAGCAAATCGGAATGTCAGGAGTGTACATGTAAAATCGATAAGAGTTTGAACAGAAGAATGTGTATCAAGTTTGAGAGTCGCAAGATTTGTGTAGCTGGTAATGAGTGTGACAATAGTGATTTTGATTTTTGCAATGCGGAACACAAGGAGTTCCCTATGATAAAATTCTCTTCCTATGAAGGAAGAGAAGAGTGTCGACAATTGAAACCAAAAGGGACTCAGGCTTCTTTGGGAACTACTGTGATAGCGGTAACAATTCATCTTATTCTTTCAATTTTTGTTTAGCAGAGTGACCGTTAATGTACTTGCTTTTGTATTGCGCGTTGTTTTTTTCATGTATATTGTGACGCGGTACATGTACGATGCTCGATATCGGGATTTTGCATTATCAGCAAGTTTTGACGAGTGTTTTGATGTCAGAGAGGTGACGACAGGAAAAGGTAATGAGTCAATTGTACTGAAGGAAAATTGTTTTGTGGAGGAAATAAAAGAAGTTGAATTGAGATCTCGTCGTAGGAAATTTATTTATAACAGAACTTACAATCCAGTTGGTTTAAATAAGGTTAGTCATTTTTCTTGACGCGGTCGTGCATCTTTGTTAAAGAAAACACGGCAAGTGAGAGTTTTTGTATGGAAGGGAATTCTGAAAATTACACCATTGTCCTCTAAAATTCATTGTTACGTTAAAAATAGAAAAGGTTCACACTTAAACCTGTACAGAAGTAACTGTAAGAGTGTGAGGTTTTTACTAAGGGCAAGTCCAAGATTAGTTTGAAAACAAGGGAAGGTTTATCTGTCGTCTAAGCACAAAAGAAGAGGCTATTTAGGTGGGGTGAGGTATCAAAATAGCGTTTTAATTAAGCATTTGTGTCTCTGTACATGCAACTATCCATTCTATAGTGCTTACAAGGGTTCGATTCACCGGGTTTAATTATTTTGGCCAATTTAAGCTTTCTACTGATATTTGGGGAAAATGCGGGACAACAATGTGTTACAATGAGTTTGTGTGCTTTAATTTACAGTAAGATAAGAAGAATTACTTCAGTCGATGATATGATTCCAATAGTGACTGTTGGTAGCCAAATATATTCTAGCCTATCATTGCTTGCAAGACAATCTATGTTAATGTTCACAGAATTGCCAGAAATGGTTTCAGTGTTTGAGCTAATTTTCCAGCTTGAATACAGTGAAAGTTGTACTTGTAACATGCATGGTGATGCCAGAATTGAGGGGTATCACTACTGTATGCCACTTAAAACACTCTTGGCTCTGAGCAACAGCTCATTCATTTTAACTGTGGGGATTATTGGTGTTGATTTTCATGCTAGAGATATGTATGGTAACAGTCATAGTCAAGGTACATGTGTATTCTTGGAAATACCATCCATGCATAAATTAGTACAATATTTTCAGAGTCTATATACATGTAGGAATGAGGATACACATGAGCTTAAAGGTGTACATATTTCCAACTTTGAATTTGATCTTTGTTCAAGCAGTGTTGAATACTGTAGTATATCAAATGTTAATAGTTTATACCAATGTTCTTGTAAACAGTGCTGTGCTATAGCAGTTTATGCAGTGTGTTACTCTGTTATTAATCGATGTGGATACTGTACTTCAGGAACTTTATCTGCCCTTGCTAGTAATGGGAATACACTGTACAATGTGATGGGTGTGAAAAGACATATTATGCTAGTTGATTTTCCTGAAAGTGAGAGTATCGGTAAACCTTACTGTTTGCCCCGTAAACAAAAGTGTCCTATGTTGCAATTTGGCTGAGAGCAAATCTGTGTTGAAGATGTGCATGTCAAAACATTGTCATGAAGTGGTAGGATTTTTGTTGCACTGTTCACAGTCCTCTATTTTTCAGTAAGACGGTCGAGATCAAGGGCTTTGCGTTACGGGCTGCCATCTTGCATGAGTGTCAAAACTACTTACTAGGAGGCAGGCGGGGGCGGTTTGGGAGGAAGCGAGAAAACTCTTCTCGCCCGCCTCCCCCAACAGATATAATCCCCGACACCCGCACCCTCAGTACATTTGAAAATCAAGATGGCCGCCATTAACGGTAAGATGCACGATATCTCAACGGTCTCGCGAAAAAATAGGGGACTGTGAACAGTCTAGGTTTTTGTCGTGGATTGGAACATACTGTATAAGCTGTGACGTAGTTCAGCAAAGAAGTAGAGTAAAGGATTTTTGTTTTCTTGTGGGATATGATGAAAGTTAGTTATGTGAAATAAGACTTGTTAAAAGTATCAAAGGCATACAGTCATTAGTTGAAGAAATTTGTAAAATTACACAAAGTAAGTTAAATTGTCAAAGACTACCATATGAATTACACTTTGTATTATGTTCATGCAAAATTGAAAGCAGTGAAAGAAAAAAGATTGCGAGGAAAGGCAGGTATAGTTCATTTGAGTATTGTGAGATGGACCCTCTTAAGAAGAAACATTTAGTTAGGGAGAAAAGAAAACAGGCAGATCAGGGTATATATTTTTACTTTGAACAGTATAAAAACTAAATAAGAAAAGGTCCCTGTTATACACGTCGTGTTTGTAATCGATTACTTTTTAAGAGATCATTTCACATTTTTGGCAAAAATAAATATTCGTGTCCAATTTTTTTCAGTATGCAGTCTTCATTTGATGGAAAACAGTACGTTTGTAAAACATGTCACTTAATACAGACATTTTCTATCAGCACCTCAGTGCCACCATCAACAGAGTTTGACTCTATTACCAACATCCAATAAAAACAACCCCATGTAGAAACCGAGCAACTACTTCACAAACTACACCCATCATCTTAGCAGTCACCTTCCAATATAACCTCACGCCTACTACTTCACAAGTCTCAACTAACCCCTCAAGTATACAATACCACTGCACTACCCACATATCCCTCATGCACATAACAAACTTCACATATGCTAAGTACAACCACGCCCAAATATACGCTACCACAGCGTCTTGTTATTCGTTGTGTTGTCAACTACTAGTGCCAGTCCCTCCCGAGTACTGAATTTTCAAGATGGCGTCACTTTGTTGTTTTTCAATTTTATCACATAATTTAGTACGTTTTGCCGTTCCAAGATGTTACAGTGACCGTATTTCGAACTTTTTGATATTTCCTCTACCTGCTGACCATAGCTGACAGCAAAATAGGGGACAAAAAACATGAAGAGGACTTAAAACAAACAAGGAGGGATCGGCCTATTTTCAAGAAAAGGGTTGGTACCTATGACAAATGCGAGTTTTCTAATTTCTTTCCTTTCCAGCGAGCCAAAATGATTATTAGTGTTTTGGTAACATGGATGATTGTAGACTGCAATTTGGCTGTCAGAGTTTTATTATCCTTTTAGTGGTGCGCTACAGATCAATTAAAAAACGACCGATTTTGATTCGCTCGCAGACACTGAGTTTAGGTCGGGTAAAATAAAAACGTTTTAGTCTTGCCCGTAGCTACTTAACAACAATGTTTATGGTTTTCGAAGATAGTCCTGTGTTTTGTTGTATCGCATACAAAAAATGAACTTCGGTCGTTTAATTTTGAGGAGTTTGTGAGCTTCAGAAAATGGTCAAAATTTGTTTACAAAAATGGCGTCCGAGGGGGTCAAATAAAGTGATGCTCGTATCTCTAATACAAGAGCAGTGAAGAACCTATGTTTATCATATTTGGCCATTACTCCACCCATCCTCTCTATGATGTTAGTATGAGCTTATTCTGTTGATCCCCTTCCGTTGACATTTTTATCATTTTGCCCGATTTTCTCTGACAACCAGTCTTAAAAAACGATCCTGGCCTATGATTTCTTTTTAATTTTTTACTACTATAGGCTGATTTCCTTGTAACCTAAACCTTTTTTTACATACGAAAATGCGTATCATTTAACATTTTTGGTTTTTGGCATAAAAACGCTATTATTGATGACTAAAGAAAAAAATGATCGCGCGGCGCTGCACTTAAAGACGTCATTATATTTTAAGTTCCAGCGCAGTAAAGATGTTTGATGACTGGTGAACGGAAAACCGTCAGGGGATGCGTGACACTTGTACTTACATAGCTGATAAGGTGATATTGCATAAAAAATATCAAGAGGTATCAAAATGTTTTTTCAAAAAAACCCAGATGTTTCGGGTGTATGACCGTTCTTCAGTGTGAGGAAAACCGTTGAACAGTACTACGCAATTGCCATAGACATAAAATTGATCGAAGCGCTTGTTGCTGCTATCTAGACCTTTTGGATCAAACTCACAGTTCAAATGAAATTAAAATTTGATATTCAGTCCTTTCGGCTGAACGGTACCTAGTTGGAAAATCAACCGCATCTCAAGCTGCTCTCGTTGAATGTTAGTACCACTGCATGCATAACCGTACCGCACCACGCACCTGGACATCAGAAATAGACTTTGGGTTGACAGGTGGCTGTTATCTTCCCTTAATCTCTTACCAACTTCTCCTTTTTCCTTTAACATGAAATCGAGGCAAAATAAAAATGTCTATCTATCTGCTTAGCCCTGGAATTTTTTGTAAAAAATGAAAAAAAGTGGAACAATTTGAAAGAAATAAGTTTCTTTGTATAAACATGGATCGTTACAAACGAAAAAACGCTCAGCATAATCCATAAAAACTTTTAATATTGTATTACTCGTTGAACAAAGATACTGTAACACACCTCAAAAGATGACGGTATTTATCATATCGCTCCCTATTAAAACGATGGTGCTTTTCTTAAAAAGGATATTGGAGAAGTTAAAGGAGATTTATGAGCATGTTGCTTTTCTTGTGGGGTGCGTTTCTTATAATCCATTTAGTTTCAACTTTCAACCTCTCTGTCATGTTAAACGCCTATTGAGCAAAATGATCTCGTAAAGACCGTAAACAAGTCTCATCTCTTTGACTTTCGAACCGTAAAAAGGGGCAAAGTCCAACATCTTCACGTGCAAACTGCGTGCGTGACAGTTATTTTTAAAATCCTCGGGTTTATTAGATTAAGTCCGCGTATTCTCTCATACACGAACCACGACAGCGGCAATTTCCAGAGCTTTCACACGCAAACTAAGTGACAATACAACTCATGCCACAGTAAGCGCCTGGTACATGAGCGGGGCTGGCCCAGTTTGTCGGGCTGGCTAGCTCTGCCGAGGTTACTTTTATCCCGGTACTACATGAAACGGGAGCCCAGAACCTCCATTTTTATATAGAGATTGGAAGCAATGCGCCTGAGCAGTGTGTTACCCGCTGTTCTGTTTCTCGCTTGGTTCATTCTTCGCTGGGCTGCCCGGCGAGCGTGATTATTCGAAAAATTTCTAGCCGGGATCCAGGCATCACAATTAATACTGGGATCCTAGCTTACCGGTGCGGGCTGCCTCGGTTGTCATGTAATCCCAACGTTGATTTTTGTTGCCTTTAACAAAGGTGCCGAGATATCTGCAAAACGAGTCAGCCCGACTCATGTAATCAGGCCCTTAGTTTTATAGCTCGTTTTTACGCCCCCCTTTCCCTTGACCCCACCCCATAGAAAAATTTGTTAAAAAAATTCAGCTCCCTCCCCCTCAACATCTTCATACCCCATGAACTTTTTCTCCCGTACCTATCCACGTATTCTTCAAAAACATTATTATCAAAATGACAACCGAAAAATAATCCTAAAGATCTTTCACAACCACAATTCCATTTCAAGAGACTGTAACTACACTATCCCTTTATAACCAAGTTACCACTCCCACAACTGGCTCGCTGCAACACCTAAAATCACTTTTACCCCCAATTTTTTTTTACTTCATATCTAATTATATAGCTGTTAGTTAATCCGATATTGTCAGCGAAGCTATTATCCTTTAATTTTTACGAACTGTCCAATTAAGGATTAATTTGGATAGTTTCAGATAGGGCTTTTCTTTAAAAATAGGCAAACTGTCTGATTTAAGACAAATAGGACAGCTGGTCTGAGCCAATCAAATGCTAGAAAATACAACAGGCAATGAAAACTAGCCAATCAGCGCAAAGTCAATGTGACAACAGGCCAAAAAAGGTTTCGTTGGCTAACGGCGGTTCGTCCGCGAACACTGTTGGCTTCTTGTTGCTGTGAATGTCGTTTTGTTTTGGTTTCTTGTCTAGGCCATTTGAAAGGAAAATGTACGACCAAACTGATGAAAGTTTGTATCGGAAACAATCAACGCATAGATTCTTGAAAATGTATAAGCACTGAAACTTTGGACAAGAACAAGAAAACACTGATACTTGTTTTTAGATGTCGGCATTACAAAAACAAACGGACAAAGTCTGCGGAGCCGTTTAAGCTAATGAATGAAATGTTTATTTTCAACAGTTTTTGTATTTAAATTAAGTATTTGCGTTGTTGCTTTGTCTTCTTTGCACTCGAAATTGAGGTTTTCACCTGTAGCACCGTATCATTCAGATCATTGAAGGAGCTCTCAAACTTTTAATTGGCAACAAAATGCCAAAGTATGGAAGACTAATACTAGTTCTACGTTTGTTTATTTGTAAAGAATAAGTTGAATGGCACGATAGGAATAAACCTTTTTTAGCGGAGCTCCACGCGCGCGAAGCGCGCGCGTGGGCGGAGCCCCATTGCTAAGGAAATCTACCCATCCCAGAAAATTTGGTAATCACGTGACCGACCGACCGACCGACCGACCATCCGTCCGTACCACAGGCATACCAATGTTTACTCTCACACTTTCTAGCTACTTTGGGAGCCCAGGAGAAAGCTGATTGCACATCAATGTTGTCATCAATTGACAGCTGTCAAAACAGGGTATCCGCTGACCACTATCACCTGACCAAATCGCGGGCTCAGGTGTCGACCCATCGAGGTCGAGTATTTTTTTGAAGTTATCCGCTGGCAATTTACTCGTTTTCAAATGATCGCAGGCTCACGTTTACTTTCGTTTTAAATTCATATCAAATATGTTGTGTTTATGTCAGTATCGCCCCGCACTATTACGATTTTGATTTCAAACTGACTTAAGACGCAAAAATTCAGCCAGTGTTTTTAAAATGCAGGCGGGGAAGACCTTTTCTTACCATGGGCACGTGTTGGTCACGTTCCACGTCCAATTTTTATGCTCTGATTGGTTAAAATTTGACAGGTGAGTTCATGCGTAAAATTCATGCAGCATCTTGAAAGTTGTTTACTTTGACAGCTGAAGCTGACAGAGTTTTGAGTCAACTTGTGATGTTTTTAACTGTCTTTTTCCACTGGATGTACAAAATGAAATACAGCTGCTATCAAGAGTGTTCTCTTATTCATGGCGGGTTTGTTTATTGGGTTTTTGGTTGAAAAATGCGTCGCTTGTCAAAGCCGATAATCCGATTTCGGATGGCATCGTTTTTGTTTTTCACCTTGCTGGATGCGTACGAGCCTTTAGTCGATATTAATTCACCTTAAATAGAAAGAAAAAACTTTCCGAAGAATATTTAGTTATAATTTTGGCTGTAGAAAGAAAGCTTTGAACGATTTTCTTTTCGTGAGTTCATCTTTGAAAACAGCCAACACCGGGAAACCGGCGGCTTAAAACATAAACTTTAAGCTTACTAGTAAAGACTTGAGGATTCTTAGACACACTTAAATGCTCATTTGTTTTCGTGAATGAAAATTGTTGTCTCTGTAAATGTTCTATCGAATTATTTTTCTTTATTGATTTTTGGTAGTCTCAAAAGTGTAATTTTCATCGCTTTGCCGTTTGTTTTCAGGCGTTCATAAACATCGCTTGCAGGAGTACTCAAAATGCCAAGCGTATCAAGCGCTTTTTAAGATTACCCATCGTTATAAAACCGTTAATAAAAAATAGGCTCAGTAAATTCTTTATCAAATTTGGCGCTTGTCAAAAGTTAGAACCGGCTGGCCGTATAGGTGATTTTGGGAATTTTTTGAACGGTTTCGCTAATTAAAAGTCCACGCGTGCCTCTATGGTCCTGAATATTGAATGAATGCAATTTGTCTTGAAAAATTGTGAAATACTGCATTTTGTACGAGGTCTGTATGATAAAAACAGCGCCTCATAGTACTCTTTCTCCTCAGATGTGGTGTATAAAAAAAATAAAAGATTGGCTTGCACGCACCCAGATTTATTGGCAAGAATTTGTAAACTTGTCGAACGCAAAAAATTCGGTCTGATTTGTTTTCCAAGAATTTGTTTTGCACGCCTTATCTACTGTGATCAAGAGCCATCATTGCTCTTAAATGTGGCCGAAGACTATTTTTTGGGTGTACATATAAGGCTATATCAGCTCGATACAAAATTTGTTTCACTCCAAAATCACTTAGCTTTTCCCTCAAAAGTCACATGAATGTGCCCTTACGTTAACTGAATTGTGGAATACAAAATTATTGTTTGATTTAAGTCATAAATTTATCAATGGGAGCTTCGCTTTTAGCTGTGGCTAAATATATATATTAGACCTTGTAGTGTGTTTTTGTTTCAGCTACAAACGGTTCGAGTGTACAATATTTCGCGTCTATGTTACCAAAAAATCTGGATTAACTAACCAGCTATAAAATTAATAAGAGGCCTACACATGCATGCTTGTCCAATTTGGAAATGATTGAATTCAAAAAATTCCTCTGGCAGCCAAATTCGGCCGAGTCCAATTTTGGCTGTCCTCGAAATTTTTTCATCCAATTACTTCAAATTGGACAGCATGTAGTCCTATTACATATACAAATTCTACGAGAAATCAGTTTCACTGATTAACAAACTACAGCCATTTTCTTACCAACCCATGTCCAATATAAGATCCACTCCTTCCACTTCACTCATCTCAACCAACCCCTAAAATGTATACCACGCTGCTGGACTACTCACACATCCCTAGTACACATAAACTTCACATATACCTATTACAACGACGCCCAGATATACGCTCCCACAGCGTCTTGTTACGTGGATGGGAGGAAAATATATTCAAAGACTGAGGCACTCATGAGGTAGAACAGTAAAGAGCAAAACAGTTAACGTTAAAATATTCCCTATGAAAAACTATAATATAGTAAAAAATAACTCTACTGTTTAAGTTTCCTTTTTCTTATTGTTGTAAAAATTAATGACATTCTTTTATATCAGAGCGTCTTTGGCTGCTTTAAAATCTGAGGCTCCAATATGCGCACCCTGATTCAGAGATAAGTACAGTTCAACCTCCGTTAAGCGACTGGTATTTACCCTTTCACTACCAAATTTAGCCAAAAGCAAATTTCGACCAAAGTTTGCAAATTTCATTTTGTGAAATTTTGAAAAACAAATAGCTCAATAAATGTGAAAGTACTATTGAAGAGGTTTCAATTGAACGGTCACATCATAGGATTTCATCCGCAGACTCAAAAGTTAGAATATAAATTCTAAATAAACAGTACCATGTGACAGTACTGCTCAAGAGGTTTCATTTAAATGGTCACATCATAGGATTTCATCCGCAGACTCAAAAGGAAGTGAAAGTCACCTTACAAAACTCCATCAAGCACTCTGGCAGTGAAAGAGTCCCGAAATAATCTTAGAAAAGAATGGGAAATTAAAGCTCTATTAAGAGGCTGCAGCCAACTTTTAGCCGTCCCTACAAAAGTCCTCTCATTATTGTCACCTCGATTGAGTGGCCATCAAGCGCTTGACACACTTAGGGCCTGTTTACATGGATTGGGGGACCCCGGTCTAGTGGGGTTGGTTTCTTTTGTTTTCACGCTCTGGGGGACACAAAACAAAAGAAACTTACCCCACTAGACCGGGGTCCCCCACTCCATGTAAACAGGGTCTTAGTTTGGCTTTATTTCAAGAATATGATGAGTGAAATTAAAATACATTCCTGGATAGAGGTTACGACCGATTGTGGACCAGTAATAATAAAGCTCCCTTCGCGAGTTTGTTTCAAAATAAAGTGATGTTTCTGCTAAAGATTAATATACTATTTTATGACGAACCTCTATTAGGCAGCTAACCTCCATTAAGCCAGGTTAAGCGGCCACCTGCCAGTACGCCGAGGGTGACAGCTTAATGGAGGTTCAACTGTCATTAATTTCACTTCTGCCACTATATATTCTATTTGTTACATATTATATCTACTGCTGTGGCAACGATTTTTCTGCAATGTTTCATCTCGAAAGAACATACCAACACTACGTAATGCGAGAGAAGGCAGCCACTGAAAGATTCTTAACAATCCAACAAACGGAGTTTTAGAAGGCGTACTGTAGACAATGATATAAAGATCGCAGTGTCACTACACGTTTTGCCATGTAATGCTTGGGTTTATTTTTATTGGCTTTAGAATTAGCCTGATGTCAATCGACATTTCTTGCAATCCGAGTAGTAACAGTAAGAAGTTGCTCAGGCAAATTTGCCGGTTTGTTGAGCTGCTTAAGTATAGCAAACTGATTTGGACGTTTTGTAAAGAGAAACTAAAAAGATATAAGATATTCAGGATAGCACTGGGTATCGTAAAAAACAACGAAAATGGCTGGGTCTCCTGGGTCATCAACCACAGAGTCGAAAAGAATCTCGGGTCTGGAAAGTATCTTTGGTGGAGGTATGATCATCCCAGAGTTGCCCTGACAATATTTCCCGACCAGTACTCGGGAAGGTAAACGTAGTGAGCCCCAATCACGACACCCCTTGCATATTTAATGAAGAAAGATGCATCTCTGGCGAAATACACACAGCGTCCATAGGAAGTTCCTGGAAGAAAAAAAAATTAAAGGAGTTATTGCTCTAGTCCAGTCTGTCTAGGCATTTTTGAGGCTCAACATCAATATAATCCGTTCGGTAAACATTTTGAGTTTTTTCACAGGACACCCACGTTAGTTGAAATTATACGTTCAAACGAAAAATGGACAAAATCAGTTTGTTACTTTGGCGAAACCTTTATAAAAAGGGATAGCCGCTACCTAGTTTTTGCTTCTTTTTTTGCGACTGAAGGATAAATATTAAACACGGTTGGCTATTTCACAGAAAGCCCATGCTCTTTTCAAGAAACCTCAAAATAACAGGGGGCTTATAAAGTAATAGAGTGAACTGTTAGCTGTAAAATAACAACAAATTTAGTCGTAAGGCTTTAAATCTGAAAAAATGAAAGCCGTTACTTAATTATTAGCTTGGAAACTGTAAATCCTTTTTTTTATCAGATTTCTGTTAGCTGCAATTGCAAGGGTAAGAAAAATATATATCTAGCTGGATTCTAGCCTGCGAGAGCAGACGTTTTTTTTGGCAATTGTTTCACCGTCCGAGAATGATAAAGGGTAACGGAACATTCATCGCATGAGAACTTTGGCTCCAGTAAACGTTTGTTTTAAGCAAAAGAAACAGTAATATATAGATTTAGCCAGGCTCCCATTAAGAAAATTTATAATTTAAATCAAACAACAAACTTGTATTCCTCAATTCAGTTAACTTTAGAGCACATTCATGAGACTTTTCAGGGAAAGGCGTATTGATTTTAGAGAAAAACTTGCAAACAACCCAAGAGTGAACCAAATCTAGCCCCTTACATCGAGTTGATAGCCTCATATGTACACCCAAAAACTGGTAATCATCGTCGATCACATTTATTGAGAGTCATAATGACTCTTGATCACCGTAGATTAATTAGGCCTGGAAAAAAAATCCGGCCAAATTTTTTGCGTTTGACAAGTTTACTTTACAAAATCTTGCCAACAAATTAAATCTGGATGCGTGTAAACCAACCTTTTATATCATTTTTACATCACATCTGAGGTGAAACAGTACTTCGAGGCACTGTTTTATCATATAGACCTCGGACAGAATGCAGTATTTCACAATATTGCAATACAAATTTCTATTATTCAATATTCGCGACGATCGAAGCACGCGTGGCCTTTATAAAGCTAAACCGTTAAAAAATTTTCAAAATCACCTATACGGCCAGCCGGTTCTCACTTTTGCAGTGCGAGCTGTGGCGAGTGTTTGAATGAACATTAACAGAGTTACGCTCCAACATAATAAAGAATTTATTATGGTTATTTTTTATAATTTTAAAATGGTTTAACGCGCGGCATTTTGAGCACTCCTGGAAGCGTTGTTCACTAAACGACTGAAAACAATCGGCACAACGATTCAAAATTACAAGAGATACTACTAACAATCAGTAAAAGAAATACAGTCAATTCGGTGAAACATATACAGAGACAACAATTTTCACTCAGGAAGTCAAGTATTAAAGTGTCTCTTAAAATCCTGAGTCTTCGAGCTTAAAGCTTAAGTTTATGTTTTTTCTAGTCTGTGTAGCAGACTAGCTAGCTTCCCGGTGTTTGCTTTTTTCAAAGACGAACTCCAGGCATGAAAATCGCTCAAAGCTTTCTTTTACAATCATCCAGCCGTACACACCTTACAATAGTCAGTCAACTAGCGCCATAATGGCTCATGTGCGTTCATAGTAATAGGACATTTTATACATTCTTTGTCACTGTCACTTGTTGCAGCTTAGTTCCACCAGTTTAGGCCAGTGGAGGTTATGCACGTTAACATATATAAATAGAATGGTAAGGCTGTTTACAAAGCCCTGCTTACTGAGATGGATCAGTGTAACCAACAAAAATGTACAAGTTTGAATGAATGTGAGGGGTGTATGGCCCTTGCTCACACTGTCATCGTATCTGATACAGATCAAAAAGTGTGAATTACTTAAGTTAACTAACGGTTTAAAAGTGAAAATGAATGAGATAACTGTATGGCCTTTGTTCACACAGCCACCATAAATGCACTAATTTACTAAGCAGTGGGTAGCTTATAACAAACCTCACTGGACGAAAAAACGGATTTACTAATGTTTGCGAAAGGTGCAAATATGTGGTAAAATTGGAGCTCCAAATTTGCATTACATTTGCGCTGTCTGCTAAAGTGTGGGCAAATACATATATTTGCTAGATAGGTATTGATACGCAAAATGTAATAGTTTGATACAAATTTGATACATATTAGCAGCATGGGCAAATCTTCAACATTTCTACCAATTTACTCAAATTTACATCCTTGGCAAAAATGACAGTTTTCACTGTACTTCAAATGCAGGCAAAAATATTGTAAAAACCCTAATTTGCAGTGGTGTTTGCTCTTGTTTTTCCAGGATACCAAAAGAACACTTTTGCATGTGGTTTACTCGTATTTGCCTTAAGAGCAAAAACAATAAATTTCTACACATTTGGCTGTATCATAAATTTGAACATCTGTATCATAATTATCCATATTTGCAAGGGAAGCAAATACAGTGAAGTGCATAACATTTGCTGACAGTCAAAGGTGATGTGCATGTGACATTTCCTATATGTTTGATTCGTTTTGTGACGAAAGTAAATTTCCAATCTCAACTGTAACATTACATTGTTACAATCAAATTTTGTACACGCTGTGAGACTCCGCCCAGAGGTCCAACCCCCCTACATGCATCTTTCCTGTTAACTGTTTTATATGCACTGTCATTTTAATATAAATTAATCAGAAACCAGTTACTTTTTTGACAATTTTACAGTCACAACTTTCTTCTGTTAGCCTTTTTACAGAACGAATCAAATTTGGTTCAAAATAAAAAGTTTTGTGGATTTCAAACTCAGGGTTGTGATTATTCACTTGTACACAATTTCCTCATGGTCATTTAACCAACAAACGTAATTCAAATTAATACCAACATTTTAAGTTTAACCGGTATTTGTTGTAGTTTTGACTGCCCACCTAGAGATGACCGCATCTCGATGGTGGGCTCCTTAAAAATGACCACATTTTGAAAGCCCAACAGCCAATACTACAACAAAATATGGTGAAACTGCTCACAATTTTATTTGAACATTAACTCAGCCGACAAATTTATGAAAGACTAATTTTTTTTACTCTGTTGTTTGCAACCCTGAGTTTGAGTTTCACTGATTTTATTGTTGATTTTGACTTTTACCGTTCATTAAACACTACCCATTCAATCCAAAAAAGTCATAGCATTTTTGCTGGCTAAAATTCACCTGAATCCTGGTTATTTGATCTTGGGATACAAGGAGCGGGGTTGTGGCTTCCCAAAAAAATTCTGATGAAGAGAGGGTCTTTAAATACAGGAGCTACCGGTCAAATCGCACCCGACAAAGCCTCCCCCCCCCCCATAAAAAATGAACAGACCCCTATTGGGTTACAGGAGCTCTGAGTTGGCCTTGGATCATGAAAAGTTTAAAGCTATAAAGAAAAAACTAAGGCAGTGAAGCAAATTAACATGCAGCATTTATCCTTCCAGGCTGGGTTAAGATACTCGGTCAGATCATTGTCTCAATTAAATCTTACAAACGTGCGTAAACAAAATAACCGCATAAGCTACGCACGACTTCATTAAATTAGAAATAAAAAACAAACATCAAATACAATAATTATTCAGGCTTACCACTCGAGATGCAGCTCCTGAAAGGTATCAAGTAAGGCCAGTATCGCAACCCTCTTACGCATCAAGCAAGGTGAAAACGAACACGATGCCCTCCGAAATCGGATTTCCGACTTTCACAAGTGACGTAATTTTCAACCAAATACCCAATAAACAAACTAGCCATGAATAAAAGAAGACTCCTGATAGCAGCTGAATTTCATTTTGTACATCCAGTGGAAAAAGACACTTAAAGACATCACAAGTTGACACAAAACTCTGTCAGCCTCAGCTGTCAGAGTAAACAAGATTCAAGATGCTGCATAAATTTTCCGCACGAACGCGCCTGTCAGATTTTGACCAATCAGAGCATAAAAATTGGACGTAGAGTGTGACCAACGCGTGCGTGAACATGGTGCGAAAAGTCAAAAGCAACTGTCTTCCCTGCCCGTAGCAGCTGGCTGAATTTTCGCATCCGAGGTCAGTTTGAAATCAAAGTTTTAATTGTGCGGCAGACAAACACAACATATTTCATATAAATTTCATATAAACTTGAGTCTGCGATCATTTGAAAACTAGTACCTTGTCAGCGGATAACTTTAAAAAATACTTGACCTCGATGGGTCGACACCTGAGCCCGCGATACGATCAATTGATACCGGTCAGCGGATACCCTGTTTTGACAGCTGTCAATTGATCACAACGTTGATGTCCAATATGTGTATCAGTTTTCCTGTACTCCCAAACTAGCTAGAAAGTATGAGATTGAACATTGATTGCGATCTATGTAGTAAAACAATTAACTGGTCAGCGGACAGCTTCCAAATAAATCACGTCACCTCGATGAGTTGACACATGAACCCGCGATATGGTCATCAGGGGATACTGGTCAGTGGCTATCCTGGTTTGATAGCTGTCAATTGACCATATTGTGAATGTCTAATATAAAAGATGTGCACTTGCCAAGACAAGCCTGAGACACCCCTCCCTTCCTTTTGATAGTCTACCCTACCCCATCCGTACAATCTGTAGACGCGTACGTACGCTCGGTCAATCACGTGAAAACGAAACGAAAAGTGGTTGACCATATTCTATGAGTATGGGGCTCTGTCCCCGCTGTAATATATAGGAAAGCAGTCTATTAAGGTAAAAATTAACTCCGGGAAGCCGAAACAATGCGCATATAAAAATATCTTGTAAGAGTCTATGGAGTGATGCAAACTCCTCACGCAACGCACCCGACGGTTAACATGCAGTAACTTGAAGTGTTACGCAACCCCCATCTGAAGAGAAACATAGATTCCGCTAAAAGAGGTGAGCCAGAAGCTTAGTCAGGCCTTTGGTGTCGTACAGATGTCCAGTACTTTCGCGCCTTCATTGACCACCGCGATTATAATTTTCAGACGTATAGGATCCCATGATCGTTATAGAAAAAGAGGTCTTCCTTTGCCGATGGACGATAGAAACTGGTTGCAATAGGCAGTTCAGGGCAGTTCTCACAAAAGAAATGCAAGAAGGGAATATAAAAGTTTTGAGACCATAGAGCCTTAATTTACCAATTCATCTTACCATGAAATTTAGGGATGTCGAGAAACTACAACTGAACACACAAATACAATAAAGTTAATCTGAGACTCGCTACAAGAAGAATTCCAAAATAATAATAATAATAAAAAGAACAATCAGTGCACCTGGTTTTCTGGCCGGATTTCCCTTACAACGGAGTCGTCCAGGTGTAATGAAAAGCGCGGAGCGTTACCATCTTTATAGTAAAAATCAAATGGACGTAGTCCTAAGCAGAATATTTGAAAGGAGGTTACGCGTGTCGGAAGAAAAAATAGAATCCCAGTTTTCGATCACACATATTGTGTTCAAGGTTTGAACATAACTACTTCACAAAACTCAATTACAGAAAATTGGAATAGGTTAAACACTTTGCACTGATACAAAGCCATCGTCGGTTGCACCCATTTCGTCTCACGAATCCTGCAGCATGGATGCAAATTTAGTAAATGACTGTTGGTGAACAGTTTGATGTAAGGTATAACAGCCATACGAGCCATTCTAGCGACAACAACAACAGCAACGAACTTTTTTTGCGAAAGCTATTTTTAAGAATCAAAATTACATCACAGGACAATTACGTTACTTTGATAATACTTTGTCACGAACATCAAAACAAGCAGAAAGCTAAGTAATTAGAGAAGTTCATCAGTTCATTGATAAAACCGTTTATAGGCAACTATAACTACTGGGTAATATTTGGAATCAGAGTCTTGACTTTATTCTTTAAAAGTTATCCCTAATCATAGAGTCTGTAGGAGAGTGAAAAAGAAAGTGAACTTCGTCTTCTGTGAGATTGGATCCACAAAAAGAGCAATGCCTATTATCCTTCGTAGTTTGATTTTGTCTTGCCAGTTCTATCATTAGTTTGTGGCTGCTTATTCGTATAGTTTCACTAAAGCCCTTTTACCAGCTGTTCGTCTTGTTAAGTCTTTAAAATATCTATAAATTCAAGTTTTTGAGAATGTTGCAGGGTGTTTTGCCAATATGAGATATATTCCCGTTTCATTGTACTTACATAGCTTTTTACCATAGCGATATCTAATAAATCAGGGTTAAAGTCAGGATGGTTAAAATATTCTGACAGTCGTCAAATGAGAGTGGAAGCTATTTTTGCCTTAAACTATACTAAAATATATACAGTGTACTATATTTCTGTTATTGCTATTTTTGCCCAGTTTTTCCACTTTCCACCAAATGATTTTTGGCGGATTTTAGTATGATGTTAAGTAGCCACCCAACAATAAAACGGCGTTTAAAAACATTCTGCTGCTACTGACTAGTTTGATGTTAAACCACAATTTGACTGGACCACTCTGCTTTCAGTCTGTTTAATGGTACTGGTGAGTCAGCACTTACCTAAATCTGCACGAACAAGGTTAAAAGAAAGAATTACAAAAGCAATTAAGACAGATTTTGAGACCCAAGGTCAAGTTTACTTGGCGGAGCATCTATTAATTAGAAACCAGCCCATTTAAGAAAACTCCTTTCCAAAAGTTGTAACTTACCATGCGCCCCACAAAAACTCCTGTTGAATCCCTGTGTGTTTATTGCACGTATATTTTCAGCGTCTGTCCCATGGAACAGCTGCCGTTCGTTGTTTCCTCCATTATCTTTGTCCATTTTCTGCTTTCGTATCATTTACTGCTTGTAAAGATGGGGATTCTGAACCCGCTCTATTTTCGGGAAATGCATTCCACCAGTGGATGCTTGAAATTTGCTCACGACATTTTGATACTCAGAGGAGCCTGGGACGAGAGTCACAGTATGTACCGTCATATCAGGGCTTGGCATTGGAGCCCAGGAGATTGGAAGAAAAATTCCTTTGGGAGAAAAAAAGGTCACTCTGAGTTTTACTTCTTAGAAAGAGTGGATATTAACTAATGGAGGATACTGGGCGGTAGAAAAATGTCTCGATCGTCCATGACGAATTTCAATACAGGAATCTACCATGTCTAAAGCTATGGACTGATATAATGATACAGGAGTTTTGAGTAGAGTTGTTGTTATATACCTCGCGGTGTCAAAAGGATTGTGGTTAGGCATGTGGAACATTCCCGTGACCCCCATATCCCTTAGAATTCCCCCAAAATCAAGTTGATGGTGTTTTGTGAGCCGGTTAGCAACCCTGAAGGAAAAAAAAAACAAGGCACATCTTATCATCTTACGAGAAAAGAAGGAGGCCCATGAATCACTGATTGGTATCAAAATAATATCGTAACATTTCGTAAAATCATCCTTAACCTTGAGGGCTAGAACAATACTCCCCCTTAAAATCATTGCGCTCCCCCACTGGCCCCTAAATACAAGATTTAAAAAAGGAACTCAGGAGGCCCTGGGATGATAAAGTTTCTTTGTCTCGAAAAAAAAATTGAATTCCGGTGAGGGATGATAAGTCTGCAGCTCTGAGAGACGTGACATTTTGAGATGATTAACATGACAGCACAGTAGCTTCAAAGGCCGATCGCAAAGGTCTTTGGCGCATTTTCTGAGTCCATTATTTGTTTTTTATTGACATCGAATTTTCCAAAGCGATTTTTGTCCTGTCATTTCATGCTGAAACAAACTGATTTCCAATATCTGCTATGTTCAGTTTGTTAGTTATTTCCTTGTGAACGTGGATAATCATGCAGTGATTCAATCTTTCTTGCGATCTGAGGCTGAGTGCGCACTCACATTCCTGGTAGGTACCACAAGAAGTAACTTCAGAAGAGTTAAAAACTGACGGCTGCACTGGAGAGGTTTCTCGGATATGCCACTTCATCGTTCAATCCAAAGTCTGTCTCGGCACCAAGCTGCTTGGCAAGCGCTCTGAGAGTTTCACGGTAGCTATGGCAACAGCGAATATTGCGCTCCAAGTCGGAAAGATTACGACTAATCACGAAAAACCATATAAAATGCCAACTGCCGTTTTGTTCACAATTTTCCGCCATTTTGTGCCAAGTAAAACGTCACAAGCACCCCCAAATTTGAGTGTTCTCTGTTGAAGCAAAGCGACGGTCATGTTCCGTCATTAGGGAGCTTAAGCAACGACGACGCGGACGGCAACGAGAACGGCAAAAAAGCAGTAGGTTTGATTAGCAAAACAACAACTTTGCACGTGTATCACGCCTTTTTTGTACATTTCTTTGCCGTCATTGCCCGATTACAACGTGAAAGTGCCTGAATTCACGTTTTGTCGAGGACGGGAACACAAGACAACAACTTTCTTTTCTTTTCCTGAACTTTGATACAGCCCTTTAGAACTCAACTCCAAAAACATTTGCCAACATTTGACGAAGTAAACGAGATGGAATAAGCGCGTTAAAGTTTAAAGCGGTGCAAATTCACTTTTTAAGTGACGTTTTTGTAGCCGTCGCCGTCGTTGTTGCTTAAGCTCCCTATTATTAAGGATCAAAACTTGTCACTGGCTGATGACGGGATTTTTAAGACTACGGAGTAACAAAAGACTTGCAGCACTGTAATTTTCACGGAGTTATAATAACTCCTCTAGTGGGGCTAATTTAACTCTTGACAGTGGAGTTATTTTCGTGGAGTTATTTTAACTCCAAAAAGGAGTTTAAAGAACTCTTTTTCAGGAGTAAAAGTTACCCCAGATATTGAGGAGTTAAAATAACCCCAAAAAAGGAGTTATCCTGTACCTAAATTTTTACTCCACTTTCAGAGTTAAACTAACTCCAAAAAGAGTAAAAACAACCCATGTAAGGAGTACAAGTAACCCCATTTCGGAGTAATCTTAACTCCAGACTGGGAGTAAAAAGAACTCTTTTTCAGGAGTAAAAATGACTCCAAATTCAGAGTTAAATTAGGAGTTAAAATAACCCCAAAAATGGGGTTATCCTGTACCTAAAATTTTTACTCCATTTTTGGAGTTATAATAACTCCCTAAAAATTACGGTGAGGCGATGAAAAGATCAGTCTTGACTTTATTTCTTACCAGTGGTCAATGTTTCTCCGTAATCTTAAATATCCTCTCATCAGCAAGCGACATACAAGTTTTGATCCTCAATAATGACGAACATGACCGTCGCTTCGCTTCAACAGTAAAATATCTAACCCACACAGTAAAACGTCCAAATTAAGAACGAAACTAAACGAGACAAAACTTATTCTTCTACTGTATTTTTTGATGCTTCTTATCTGAAAAAAAATGCAATTGACTGAAATAAGAGCTGTACTTCTAGGGAAGTCTTACACCGTAATTTTCAAGGAGTTATAATAACTTCTCTAGTGGGGCTAATGTAACTCCTTACAGTGGAGTTATTTTTTGGGGAGTTATTTTAACTCCAAAAAGGAGTTTAAAGAACTCTTTTTCAGGAGTAAAAGTTACCCCAGATATTGAGGAGTTAAAATAACCCTCAAGAAGGATTTATCATGTGCCTTAAAGTTTTACTCCACTTTTAGAGTTAAATTAACTCCAAAAAGAGTAAAAACAACCCATGTAAGGAGTAAAAATAACCCCATTTCGGAGCTATTTAACTCCAGACTGGGAGTAAAAAGAACTCTTTTTCGGGAGTAAAAATGACCTCAAATTCAGAGTTAAATTAGGAGTTAAAGTAACGCCCGAAAAGGGGTTATCCTGTACCTAACATTTTTACTCCATTTTTGGAGTTATAATAACTCCCTAAAAATTACGGTGTAGAAGCAAACCAATGACGTAAATGAAAAACTAGAAGGAAAGCCACTGCTAAAAATGAAATGAAACTAAAAATAATGAAAACTTAATGAAATAATGAAAACTTGTTAACTCAGAACTGTTCTATCAGTATGCACTAACCTTCTTCAGCTCCCCTGGCCTTTCTAGAAAGTTTAATAGTCTCACCATTCCGCATGCCGTGGCCAGTTTTAGCTTGTAAATTCATAACAAAGTCATCTGCTTGTAAAGATATCCTTATTGTGGATTGTTTGTTGCTGTACGCCATCTCAAGCTTTCCATTTGTCTTCGGACTAAACAATTTTTTCTTATCATGTATTACATAACTCTATTGTACGTTTTTTGAAACCATTATCGCCTGCTCGTCTTCCTGTATCTTCTTGTTTTTCCAGTAAATAGTGTGCCATATCTTCCCGACCATCCCTAGCACTTCAAGAGGATCACCTCGTACCACTATGCAATCTACATCATCCTCGATTTCGAGTCTGACGTCACGCTGTTGGGCTTTCCTTCTCAGATTGTTAATCTGCTTTCGCGTCAATTTACGGACGGTTTCATTTTTGATTTTTTGAGTGGTGCAAGCTTTAGAGAAACCTTTCTTCAAACTTTCCACAGCTTTGCTCACACTTCCCTTATCCTTTCCTGTCACAAAAAGTTTCACAGAATAATCGCCTGTTGAACTCAAATTTGTTTCACTATTTCTCGTCAGCTTAACAGCTTTACAAAAGGAATCAGTTTGCTGCTCGTTCGTATTATGGACTACCGCCCGCTGTTGCTCTTGCAAAAAATCCGAAACCATTTGAGCTTGAAAGACCACAATGCGCAGGTGGCGAACGTTTTTACAATTTTTGCTGAACGAATCCAGAGCTTTGAATGTTACTTGTGCAGAGTCTGACGCAGACAGATTAAATCCACCAGTGCCAACGCTTGGTATTGAGACTGTTTGAAGATTGTTTTGATCCGCCAGGCGAAGGCCTTCTTCCAGACACGCCTGGAGGTGAATCTTATCTTGGGACCCTGAAAGTAAGAATTTCAAAATCGACATAAAAAATTAACGGATTGTACTTACAATAAAATAGCTAAAGAGTTGGCAAAGATCATTCATTTAAGAATTTGTTCTGCATCTGAAGCTAGGGACACAATTCTGACAACGAAAGAATCATCGACTATTTTAACCAGTGGAGATTGAACTCCTAAACAAGCGCGGATACTTGGTAACTGAGCTTTCACATCTTCCCAGAAATCTTTGTTGACTTCAACGTCTTGCTTTTTAATCTTGTCAAGCCATGTTTGTACTTCCTCTGTACATTCAGACCCCCGTGAGGCACTATTATCCTCTCCGTGATACAATAGAACGGCTGTACTGCGTTTCATCTTCCAGTCAATTTCAATTTTCTTCGTAGCCAAAACTACCTTAAGTTGGTCATGAAGTGACGTTGTTGTGACGTATTCCATTACATCTGAGTCCACAACCATGTAGAGCCGCCTTTCTTTGGGCCTGGACCGCTGACTAAATGATGTGCTATGCCTGTTGTCTACAGACGTTCCCAAGTCACCCACGGCAAATGCATGGTCATCATCTTCAGATGAATCACTAAAGATTCTGACTGTCAGTTGAGCCTTGTTTAGGACATGTAGTTTATCATGCTGTCCGGCTAAGACTCTTTGAACATCTATTATTAAAAAGTAAAGACAGACTTAATTCAACTAACCCTCTTTCTTCTACAGAGCGACGAGAAAATGTAAGAATTTTTGCTTTGGTGGTCTAAAGAAATTTAGAATTCAAGTGCTCTCTTTTAATGACAAGGGCTAAAGGTATATTTATGGAACGTTTGAATTCAGATCGGTTAAACACTGAAACACTAAGGCTAATTGTAACCTAGAAATCTTTCAAATTGTTTATAACTGCATCACGTGACCAGCCACACTCTGTTTTATCGAGAAATCCTTTGGGTCAAAATGCCCACTATGTAGAGGTCAAATCTTTTTCCTTTTCTAGGTCCAGACATTGGCTATAAATTATAGTCTTCTTGTAAAAACGGTCAGAATGAGACGAGATCATTTAACGTAATTCTCCTAACGAAAATTTTAGTTAGGGGAGGACTGGCAGTAGTCAGTTTTCAATGAAATTACGGACTATGGTTACTTTTATGTAGAGTAACCAAAGAAAACAAATGAAAAGGAGTATGGACTTGTAAAACGGCCACAGTTCAATATATTGTTCAACCGTAATGATAATAGTCGTGACCATGAAAATGATCTCATCTATCAATAATTTAGTCTGGTAAAAATGACCCTCGGTTACCGTCAAAAGCACATTGAATGATTGAGTAGCCGCAAAAGATGATTTTTAACTTAGTAAGAAATTTAGCTCTCCCAAAACTATCCCCCACGGTTTTCGGAGAACACTTATTATAGGGGACCAATGTAAGGCGAAACACGAAGCTATTTCGGCAAGTAATTACAAACCACTCAATTGTGACTAAAGTTTTGCTTTTACGCATCTTCACTCTTCACTCTTCCCACCTCCACTCTTTCAGTACGGTCGACTCACACAGCCCACAACTAATCTCTTTGGCTCAAACTTACAGTCTTCTCCTTTATTTACTATCGTATAAGTACCTTAATCCATTCCCTTTGACGGGCTTTGGGCTGATCCCATTCCTCCCTTGTTGTGTCCCCTTTTAAGGTTACTGCCAGACCCTCCTGGATATAGATTCCCTTGGCCACATCTGTTTGGACCAACTTCTTCCTTATCACCTAAATCAAGATCGTCAAAGGACCTACATATTACATTTATCTTATCTGCGGGATACACTGAATATTCATGTGTCCCGTTATGACCTGGGCCACCCCTTCCTCGTCCTCGTCTTGATTGATCTCTTCCTTGTCCTGGTTGAGTGAATGGCGATTGGCCATCGTCTTGAAAAAATGAATTCCTTTGATAAAAGTTGTCTTCATGTTCTACTCCTCTTTGAGCATTTCCCTTCGGTTTGGCTGGACTACATTGTCCACTCCAGTTACCACGTCCCCGCTGACTCTGAAACATGTGGTAATTTAAAGGAACGCCGAAACCGAGCTCGTGCGCCACATTCTCGCTGTATTTTTGGTTATCTCCTTGACCCTGGTCAAACCCGCCGCCCAGTGTCCGTGCTTCACATTTACAGGCTAGTCCTACTTGTATTGCATCACGATCTGGGAAGACCTGGTTTCCACACAGTTTGGGCTCGTTTATATCAAAACTATTTTTTCTCAAGAGATAAACATTATTCTCCTCTCCTCCATTTCTGTCCTGTGTTTCATTTTGATTTTCAATTTTCAATTTTCTTGTTACTCCGATTTTCCTTTTACTTTCCTGGTAATTCTGCGACTCGGTTATTTCGATCTTCCCTTTCTTGTTTTCTGACCTGGCAAAATTGTCTGGAGCACGCCGAGCAATAGGTCGATTGTTTGCGGGAAGTTTGATAAAGTCCTGTGAATTTCCCATGCCCTGAAATTCTTGTAACGTCTGTCTTGCTTTGTTGAAGTCTCCTTTAACATCATCGCGACAAAGGACTCTTTTGATAAGAACTGTTGGTACACTGGAGAAAAGTTCTTCTAGCTTTTTTAGCTTTCTCTCCCTGTTTTCAAGATTCTCCTCTTCTTTGGTTTTACTGGAAGAAGCTGTATCCATTGTAAAGTTGTCCTCTTCGCCGTTGTTGCGTCTCGATCTTACTTTTGCGCATACGTTATCCTCTACCTCCACAAAGAGTCTGTTATCAAAATCCTCTTCTTCGTGGACCCCACTCTCCTTTTCGTCTTTTTCTTCGTAAAAGCTTTTGCCTTCTGTAAGGTGAAAAACATTGCACATAATATACTGAAGTCTTCTGCATTTCCCAAAATCCTTAAATTGACTGGAGTTATTGTAAATACTTAAATGGGGCCCGTATTTTGGGAACAACGCACTTAAACTAATCGTTTAAAAAGAATATCCTCAAAACACATATTAATTTTGCGACCGAAATCCCCTCCCACCCCCCCCGACATGCTAATACCACTAATTGTTTTTGCATAAATGGCTTATTTTTGTTAAACGTTTGAAAGTTATTTAGTGCTCTAATTAAAGAGTAAAATAGACTCCATCTCTTGTAATAAGCCCTTGTCATTAAGGAGTGCGTTAAAATAATTAAATTTAATTTACCCCTACTGTATACTATTTGAGGGCACACGAAAACCACTGTGGCCTGAAGCAAACAGCAGAAACAAGTACTAATATAAATTCAACAATAACTGAAGAATGCCATCACAACAGGAGCAATCCAGTTAAGTACAAGCGTGGCAGAGACATTAAACGCTGAACTGCCAATTTCAGTGCTCAATCTGGCCGCTTTGTCAATGCGACTATACCATGCCCCTCCCTCTACCTCAGTTAAAGGAAGAAAGTAACTAAGTATAAACTTCTACGCTTTTCACATTTTCTTTTCAAACCAAAATCAAAATCAGTGACAAACGCATTCATTCAGTAGATCGCGTATGTAACACTTAATGCGCCTCATCAAATTATTATTAACTGCCTAGAAACAGTCCTGGTGCGTAGTCAACTATAAATGTTCAATATGAATGTATTCACGCTCGACTGAGAATTTGTTCAAGCAAAAGTGCGTGGTGACGAAATGGTTTTAGTGTATAATAAGACTCATGAATTTAAGTATTCTTAGAGCTATAACGACTTTCAAGGTATTAAACTAAAGTTAATACGAACTATGGATTGAATGTTTGCACCTGCAGACTCTACGTGCCTCCCTGCCACCGCCAAAACAATACTGAAAGTCTTACTTCCTCATCTTTTATAGTTTAATTATATTGGCATCATTTTGTGTATATTGTAAAGAAGTTTTGGTCACATTATTCGCCTTTTTTACCCTTTTCAAATTGATATATAATGTCAACGCGTGTTTAAATTCAATTTTATTATGTTTCCTTGTGTTGGTCAGTTATCTTTCAGTGTAACTATACCTGCTCAACTCAGAAGCTGTCTAGGTCTGTATGGTCAATATTATTAATGCTGAAAAGCTACACATGATTGAAGTGGACGTAGAAATTATCGGGGCGTAGAAACGAAATATTACAAAACCAAACGTGAACTTAAAATAGAGTTGGGTGAGCGCGACAAACGAACCGGGTTGTAATACGCAGATTTTTTGATACTCCATAACTTGACGGGGTTATGAATTAAGCTGATGTCTTCTTTACCAACTTGCAAGGAAACCTGATTTATTACAAACTTTGCAATTAATAAATATATTTAGTAATATTTAGAGGCCTAGCCACTCGAATTTGACTTTACTCACCAAATTCATCACTATCCATTTCTCCTTTTTTGTGGAACAGCTAGTAAATTAAAACAGTCCTGTAAAGTAGAGGAATTAACCCTAGTTCTTGTCACTAGAATAACCCACGACTGACTGCCATCATAGAAGTCATCATATAACAGCTTTTAATGACAAGCGTTGAGTTTTGAAGGATACGGAAGTTGGCAGTGAAACATGACTAAATACGTAACTAGTAAGAACGCTACAAACAAACCGTATTTAAGGCTGGAAGACGACATCCTACACGTACCACTGACACAATTTACCCTTTTACTGATATTCTGCAAAGGCTGGCATGGATCACCTTGCTCTGAAACAAATCAAAAGCGCAGAGAATTGAACAGAGTGCTAACAGCACTAAAACCAAACGTGTGACCACTTTTAATTAATTCCCTTTTCTTACAGCACTTATCCAATGAGAAGGCGAGGAGGCAGAATAAAGGAACAAGTGATACATCTATAATCAATGCCGCCTGTTTACATGGAGGTGGGGGACCCCAGGAAGGTGCGGTAACCCGCTTAGGTGGGGTAATGGAGTCTAGATCTAGGTCACTCGTTTGTCCATATAATCTCTCATTTTGATTTGATCATATTTCCATGATAGGTACGGTGACCCGCCATATTTTACCTTACCTACCTGGGGTCCCCCACCTCCATGTAAACAGGCCCTAAAAGTCATAATTAACTGGACTATTTTGAATTTGCACAATAGACGACACTGAGAAAAGCGACATCGGGTTGCCGTAAAATCCAGTAATAAATTATGTAAATCTACTTTGGAAACCCGACGGTCGCGATAAAGAAAGAGGGTCTTAATGGGGTTAACCGATAGGCGTAAAACGGCCAAACATTTAGCCTTAAAAATTGAAAAATTTTAACCGTTAGCCGTAAATAGGGTAAAAAAAGGGAGTTAACTGTAAAAGAAATTGTTCCCTAGATTTGTTGATTTTAAGGAAGGTGCTAAACAACAATTCCCTGTTTTTCTCTCACGCTAAGGTAGACATTGCTATGCCTAGTCGCTGTTCAGCGTCTTCCCACGCAATCTCGGGTGAAGGCATTTCGGTAGCGCGGCGTATCTGAGAAAAAACCTCGCTCAGACCACTTAACCCGAAGCGCATTAATGACGCCTATGGACAAGGTAACGCCAGACAGTCCAGTTTTTGTACCGTCCTTCGCTATCATTAAAAACACTGGACACGGAAATTTTGTCATTGGCCTTTTTCAAGCTAGAGCTAGAAATGGATTATCCGTCTGAGACTAGCCTGTGCACAGTCGCCCCCTCTACCACAGATACCCCTTTTCCGATTTTTTCTGAGGGGAGGGGGCGGCTGTACACAGGCTATCTGAAACGGATGATCCATCTTCAAACTGTCCGTCAAAATTGACGGATAAAGTCAGGCGGATTGTTCATCCAAAATTAAAACCCTTTCCATTTCAAATTAAGAAGTATTACCTATCTGATGCGAATTATCAAACGGATAACCCATCTCACACGGATAATCCGTCTCTAGTCCGAAAACGGCCATTTCTATTATAAATGAATGTCCCCCCTCTACCTTGAGTTGGGCGTCCGCGTGTCTTCCTTTGCTTTTTCACAAAGATTATTTTTAAATTGACTATTGACATTTCTATGATGCATGAGTAAAATAATACTAGAAATGGAATAGTTTATAAATAGTATGAACTATCAAACGTGAAAACTTTTCAAAAGAATGACTTCATTGTATCCCGAGACCGTTATTTGCTTTGAAGATACAAAAAATACAGGTTTAGTAATATTTACCTCTTTGAAACAAAAGAAATTAATTTTAAACTTTTTTGTTAACCGTAACTGAAAAAAAAAAACCGATAGCCGTAAAAGAGCCAAAATTTTAGCCGATAACCGTAAAAGCCACAGGCACCCAATTGAGACCCTCAAGAAACAAAAAATTTAAGCCTCATGATTGGAAGTCAGTTTTAGGTAAATATTTATCGGGCGGGTGACTCAGCAGAAAATGTGATAACTGACTGTTAACCTCGCTTTATATATTGGTCAGGGCTGTATTGACAAGAATAGCTCAGGGGATAGGTCAGTGGAAAATTAAGACACTTACTGAGCAAAGGAGACTTTATGGCTATGTGGTCTTTACACTAGAGCCTGAATAAGCTAAGAAATATTCCAAAACAGGCAAATTTTAAATTCTTCAAGAAAAAGGAAGCTTCACACACAACCGTTTCGTTTTTACTTCAGGTTAACTTATTAAGGCTATTTTCCCTCACAACATAATTAAGATTGATTGACGTGATTAGCATTTCTCAAAGCTCTAGAAAGCGCATGTTCGCTAAGTCGGTAATATATAGATTTAGCCAGGGCTAAAAGCGAAGCTCTGGTCCTGTCATGAGCAAAAAACAAATTTATTATTTGTCTTTCCCTTGCCGTTGTTTTGCACGACTACAAAGCTGTTTTGTACGACTAAAACGTCAAACTTCCTAGTTACACGTTATTTTTATGGAGGAATTGTCGTATGTGCTTACACAATATTTTGTTTCCTGTGTTCATATTCGCTTTTATTTTTCACTGCCCCTCACTTTCACCTTAGCTTGCTGGCCGCTAGCATTTCTCATTTTCTCACCGCCGCTTTGAATTTCCATGTTTTTATTCCTGCGAAATTCGTCTCCTTTGTTTTCAATAACTCTCTCTAGCTCTTTCTCTGTTATCCACGTTAGTGTAAACATAAAAAATAACGCCGAAAAGGCAAGACTTTGTTGTTGTTTTTTCTTTCTAAAAGTCCGGGTGGCCATGTGATTTCCTTCCAAATAAAATCTCGAGTTTCATTTGGGTTGCCATACCTGTTGATTGAGTTATTTTACATTAGTATGCCCGTGATGCGGACGGACGGTCGGGCGGGCGGTCGTCGGTCGGTCGGTCGGTCGGTCGGTCGGTCGGTCGGTGTACGGTCACGTGATTACCAAATGTTCTCGGATGGGTCGATTACCACATTTTCTTAGCTATGGGGCTCCGCCCACGCGAGGCGCTTCGCGCCGCGTACAGAGCTCCGCTGTTAAGGATAGTTTGCATGTCACTTGAAACTTTCTTGAATCGTTTCAACTTTCCGACTTTAATGAGATGCAAAGTAAAATAACTTGAGATTTTACTTAGGCCTTCACACACGTATCTTTGGTTAAGTACAACTTAGCAGCTCTTAAGTCTTACTTATCAGCTTAGTGTAACGACAACCATATGTCTGACTGTGCAAACCAATCTGTAACGTCAGTGGTCATTCCATCGCCAATTTAATTTGATCCGAAGTGCCGTAACTTGATCACGCTGATGTATAAAAATCGCCACAAGACTTGAATATACTCTACTTGGCGCTTTTCATTCTTGTGAAAAGTATTGATATTCTTTTACTTCAAGTACGTCTTCGTCCCTAGATCATTCTTTTCTTGATTTAAGCTAAGGCAAATTACACAATGATAAAAGTGCCCACCACACCCCTTCCCTAAGCCAGCGTTAATACTTACTTCTCACTTAGGGCAAAATGTCGGCTTTGTGGAGGGGTAGGTGGGCAGTTTCCCTGAAACGTATAGTGATCCGCACCATTAATTCTAATGAAAAACAACTGCAGAACTCCTCTCGTCAAGATCGACAAGTCTGGTTGTGGCCGGGACACCTAATTCTTTGACCTAAGTCTAAGTCGCAAAGAAATAGAGAGGGTTCAATAGAGTACTAAAGTGATGACGTCATAAAAATGAAATTTCTGAAATTATGGGATTTGTCAGAATGTTCTGAAAGACCAATGTCCAAGAGGCCTACTTACTAAAAATGAGCATTTCGGGGCAAATTGTCTCTGAGATGTTAGCCGGTTATACTCAGAAAACTCCTTACAAACCCTTCTAAATTTTTTTGGGGTCGACCCCAAAAAAATTTTAGAAGTGTTTGTATGGAGTTTTCTAACCATAACTGGGCTACGATCTCAGATCTCTCAAGATCAAATGCAACTCCCTGGCTGATAGATAAGACCACGACCCTTGAACCTCATGGCCTAAACCGCCGTGACGAATTATTGTAATCCATCTCCTTAGTATTTTTCCTTTCCAGTTTTTGTGTTGTACGTCATTTCCGCCTCTCCCTTTTAAACAATTTTTATTGCGACATTCTCCATCTGTATAATATTGTGATTGCTACATAAGTTCAGTAACATCTGTAAACCTGAAGAAGGCTGGTATGGCCAGCCGAAATATTGTTATAAAAAACAATACACGTTGTTTTAAATCAGCTTTGCAGTAGTCTTTGGACTTCTCGTTCTTGGTTCTTTACATTTTGGGTGATTAGATCTCTTTTCTAGAGATTCAACATTTACAACTAGCAGGATCTTCGTCCGTTTGCAGTTAATTTAATCCTTTATTAACTAGAAATCAGGTTAAAACTGCGAGAAAAGGTATTTTTTGTGCTTTACATGAAAAATAACACATAAATAAGCGTTCTTTATGATTTTAGCCACAAGATTTACTTTTATTGTTGAAAGAAGTGTTTAAAAAACATGTATTTTCACCCAAAATTTGCTTGACCACCTGCTACTTATGACGTCATGTCTCGTGACCATACCAACTGACCATCACTAAACTTGTCTCAAAATGTGCTAATTTATAATAGGCTAATTTACAACAGGCTACAACCTCGCTATCTTCGCAATTCGACAACTTGCAAACAGTTCAAGGAAGGCATCGTCTTAAATATTTGTTAGCTCGTTACACAAAAGAATATTTCAAAATGCTTTCATTGTAAAAATGTGTGTAACTTTTTTACCCCGATTATGGCAGTTGGTAACAATGATAATTAAGTCACTCTTCCACTCCTTTATCGCTTCTCCGGCAAAGTTGAAGGACGTTTCGCGCCAAAAAAATCATTTTAAGCCAGGGGTTGATCTTTCCTTGCAGCACTGGGAAAAGCCGCAATTATGGACGAAGTAAGCTACAGATTTTCTTTTTTAGTTGCTACAATAACGTTTTTGTTTTTGTTTTTTAATAGGAAAAGCTGTATCAGGTAACTTAAAAAGAAGATTCTTTCGGCTCTCTATCACGGTTACGAGCCTGTGGGGGCTAAAGTCATCAACTAAGTGTAATAAGTTAGAGTGCCAATTACATCACTTACCAGCTCCCCCTTTCCACCATGCCACCTGGAACAGTTTGTATGGATCACGTGATTACAGGCCAGGTTATATCCACGAGTAACGGTGATGTCACCAGTGTTTGGAGTTACCAGGTTTTGCTCCATTGCCTGCCCACCCGCATTGACGATCGCCTGGGAGCATGCACCTTGTGAACTGACCAGAATGTTAATAGCCTGCAACTGAAGAAAGAGGAATTCAATGACTTCTTTCTTCTATTCAACAATTGTGCAGACTTAACCTCGCGTGCTTCTTTGGACGCTTGATTCTGTTTCATGTGGGTTGGGCTTTGTCACAGTTCGACGTTAGTTTTTGACTATAAAAGAGGCATTTGGTTGTGTCATAAAATAGTGTTTTTCTCAGTAAGGGGCATAACGTGCAAAATGGCAGGACCCAGACAAGAAAAGGGTAAACCATTCCTCTTCACTTTCGCTATATTCCAAGAAGGGCTTGCACGGTCCGGCTCTCGTTATGAGTGAATTAATAGTTATTATTGTTCATTCAAAATATTTTTCCGTTTCTGATTGGCTGAAATCTTGTGGCTAATTCTTAGCTATTCTTCATAATCATCTAGTATTGTCCAAATAGGAAAACGTTTATTCAACAGCATAATTGCCAGACAAATGGACCGAGAAGCCCTGGGACGAGATTGCTTTGTTTTTGGTAGAGCGTAGACACTTCCACCGTTTTTTTTTTCAAGTTATATGGAATGTTGCTCCACAAAGGCGATTTCGACTATTCTTCGATCAGATCCTATTCAGCCTAATTCAATAATTGTCAATTATTTATTATACAGTTAATAGTCACATTACGAGGAGATATTTCAAATACAATTATTACTGCACCTTTGACTTCTAAAAATCTATACAAAGGGATACATAGGGGATACACTTTTTGATATATTTTTTTTTTTCTAAGCTTGCGAGCGGGCGGAATCCTCCAAATCCTGCAATCTGATTGGTTCCGAGAGCGGGCAGTTTTTTACGATCTTGCCCGCTAACCCGGACGGAATCGTTGGCAGCTTCATTTTGTTGTTGTGAATGAGCAAAGCCGGTGATTCCGAACCATTTTCTTTTAAAACTTGCGCTATTATTAGCGTTAGCTACGGAAAAGTGAATTTGTTATTCACAGAAAACATCTGAAGGGAGAATCAAGCAAGTCAGCCAGGAAAACCGCTGAAGTAAAGCACAACAGGCGGCTTGTGATGTGGCTTCACTAGTTTTATAACCTACGCTGTAAGTACTGAAATCTTGCTCTCATGCCACCTTTTATAGTCCAGTCAAATTGTGGTTTAGCATCAAACTAATTGCAACATAATTTTTTTTCAACGCAATTTAATTGTTGGATGGCTATGTAACAACATACTAAAAATCCGCCAAAATCGGTTCGGTGAAACATGAGAAAAATTGGCAATAAAGATTTTCAACTTTCACCACAGGAAACCCAATTTCAGGAAGATCACAAATTCAGATAAAACATTTGATAATTGCTTTTTTTCCTCAAGAATTTTCGATACAACATCGCTAATGTATTTTAGGTAGTTTTGGTTTAAAAACGCCGACTAAATGTATGAGAAACACCTGGGTCAGTGTTTCGTCTTGACGGCTTCGCACAGGTTACCCAGCCACTCGTTTGTCTACACCTTCTTTTTTCCAAGCTGTAAGTTTTTTTCTATGACGGTATTTAAAAGAGAAATTATTAGTCAGTCTGTATTGACATGATTAAAAATATTAGTAATTTTATTTCTTTTTTGCGCAATATGAGAAATGCAGCATGGAATCAAATTTAGTCGCTGACTGATGGTGAACAGTTTGATTTGATATTTTGGTCACCTTCATTCAGCTACTAAATTTTCATCCATGCTACAGGATACGTGCAACTAAATGTGTGCAACGGACGATAGCTTTGTATCAGTACAAACTGTTTAACCTATTCCCATTTTCGGTAATCGAGTTTTGTGAGGTAGGTACGCAGTTAGCGTCTTAATTGCTTCACAGACATCTTCCTGAAACCCAGATACGTAGGTATCATTCCAGTTGTCCCCATGAACTAGGACGGCTGAGCTGGCGTTGAGTTGCTCACAAAATTGGTGCCATTCTGTGGTTTTCAATAGCTGGCGATCGTTGCCATCCACCAGAACTTTCTCCTCCACTGTCAACTTACTTACAAGACTGGCAGCCTTGACCGCATGCGAAGCTGATGTACCTATGATCCGAGCCTCGCTATCGATCACGAAAACAGCCTCCACGTCGTTTTTCTCTACTTCACATTTGACTTTCTCCAGCCCTTCATCTAAAGACAAAATTTTCAAAATGGTTTTTGACAGGCTTAATTTCTTCTCAACCATGCCCGAAATTTGTTCGTGGAATTTCTTGGACACTTCCAAGAACAATGGTTGTGGGCCTTCAAAATAGATTTCCTCTGCTTCAGTGTCTAACTTTATCTCCAGTTCTTTGTTTCTTTCTTTAAGTTTTTCCACGAACCGGATCTTCTTTAACAAAGTTAAATATTCCAAAGAAACTTTTCCGTTTTCGTTACATACGTTTTTCTGGTTTCCTTCTGGTGTATTTCCTCTAATTTTGCTTTTAATTTCTCTCTTATATCTTCTGCATCTGAAGCCAGGGACACAATTCTGACAACTAAAGAATCATCGATTATTTTAACCAGCGGAGGTTCAACACCTAAACAAGCGCAGATACTTGGTAACTGAGCTTTCACGGCTTCCAAGAAAACTTTGTTGACTTCAACGTTTTGCTTTTTAAGTTTGCCCAGCCATTTTTGTACTTCGATCCTCTTTACATTCAGAACTCCCTGAGGCACTCTTATCCTCTCCGCGATACAATAGAACGGCTATTCTGCGGTTCATTTTCCAGTTAATTTCACTTGTCCTCGTAGCCAAAACTTCCTTAAGTTGATCATGAAGTGACGTTGCTGTGACGTATTCCATTACATCCGGGTCTACAACAATGTAAAGCCTCTTTGCGCGTTTTGGGCCTAGACCCCTGGCATGATGTACTATGGCTGTCCTCTGCAGAAGTTCCCACGTTATAATTACCCAAATTGGAAAATGCATGGTCCTCATCTTCAGGTGTATCACTAAAGATTCTGACTGTCAGTTGAGCCTAGTTTAGGTCATGTGGTCTTTCATGCTGTCCGTCTAAGACTCTTTGAACAACTAGTATTGAAAAGCAAGATTGAATTAATTCAACTTAAACCCTCTTTCTTCTACAAAACTAGGAGAACATGCAAAAATTTTTGCTTTGATGTTCTAGAGAAATTTAGTATTCAAGTGAGCTCTGACCTCGAGCTTCTTTGCTGGCGCAAATTGAAGGCATTATATTGTATTTCTCCTTTTTTAATAACAAGGTGTAAAGGTGTATTCATGGAACGTTTGAATTCAGACCTGTAAAACCCGCTGCAACACTGTTAGCCACAGCTCGACCATTTTTAGACTTAAACAGCACTCTCTCCACAGGGCCGCCATTGTTCTTCGGACTTTGAAAGTACAACTTAATGAAGTAATGAGTGGTATCTTCTGAAATTCCGCTGACGAGAATGCTCTTGCACACGGAACTCGAGATCGAGGAAAACGCCCCTCTGTAGGAAACCCAGTGGAATCTATATCTTCACTGGGTCTCGGAGAAAACATCACTGCAGGTTTAGTTTATTTTCCACTGGGTTTTTCTTAGTTGTGTTCCGTTCCCACAAAAGCAGAAAGGGGTGGCAGACCTTACAACTTTACCGGCATGAAAACTTTGAACACCTTTTACATATTGCTGTATCGAAAAGAACTAAACAGTTTACTCTTATGCGATATTGATTACCTGTACCTTCCGTATTTTGTTTTTGCCAATGGTACATGTGTAATAATGTTTTGTATTTTTGCTTCTTCTTATAAATACACTGGTCTTGTAAGTCATGATAGAAAGCGACCAGGGAAGTAATAAATCAGCCGGGTAGAAACAAACTAATCGCCGGGTATCGGGGAGGCTTAATTTTTACCTGGGTCGACTGAATTGAACCACTGGATAGGGTTTCACTGGGTCTGTTACAAAGGGGTATAATATAAAATTGTGACCTGAGTAGAGTCCATTTCCCTCGTCTCATCCTTCTACTTAATTTTACTTAAATCTGAAAAATACAGTAAAATAGAAGAAAAATATCTTGAATTGGAATTGACTGAACGTTTGAATCGCTCTGATGTCAAGCTGATGTTAAATGAAATAATTTTCCATGAAATTGCGGATTATGGTTACTTTTGTGTAGAGTAACCAAAGAAAACAGAAGACGAAAAGGAGTAATGTATATGGAGCTGTAAAACGGCCTCAGTTCATTAAATTATTCAATTGTAATGATAATGGTTGTGACAGTGAAAATAATTTCATCCATCAATAATTTAGTCCGGTAAAAATGACCCTCAAATTCAGTCTAAAGCACTTTGAATGTTTGAGTAGCCGCAATAGATGATTATTTAACTTAAGTAATAAAGCGACCCCGAGCTATTCCTCACGGTTTTCGGAGAAAAGGGGACCAATATAAGACGCACCCAAAGTTTACAGCTTTGTCGTTTGTCGTCGACTCACACAGCCCACAAGTAAGCAAACTTACACTCTTCTCCTTCGTTTACTATTGTACAAGTACCTTTATGCTTTCCCTTTGACGGGCGTTGGGTTGATCCCATTCCTCCCTGATGATGTCCTCTATTAAGGTTACTGCAAGACCCTCCTGACTTCCCTTAGCCACATCTGTTTGGACCGGCAATTTCTTCTTTATCACCTAAATCAAGATCGTCAAAGGACCTACATATTTCATTTATCTTATCTGCGAGATACACTGGATGTTCATGTGTCCCGTCGTGACCTTGACCAACCCTTCCTCGTCCGCGTCTGGATTGATCTCTCCCTTGTCCTCTTTGAGTGAACGACGACTGGCCACGGACGTGGAAAAGGGGATCTCTTTCATGAAAGGTGCCTTCAGGTCCACGTGCTCGGTGGGTATGCGGGCTCTTCCTAGGATTGGGTGGCCTCGATTTTCCCCTCCAGTAACCGCGTCCCTGTTGACTCTGAAACATGTGGTTATCCAAAGGAAACCCGTGCGCCAGATTGTCGCTGTATTCTTAGTAGTCTCCATGACCCTGGTCGAGCCTGCCTCCTAGTATCCGTGTTTCATGTCTACAGTTTTGGCCTCCTTGTATTGCATCACGATCTGGGAAGACCTGGTTTCCACACATTAGTTTGGGTTCATTTTCATCGAAACTATTTCTTCTGGACCGATGAACATTATTCTCCACTCCTCCATTTTCGTCCTGTGCATCATGTTGATTTTCAATTTTCACTGGTATTCTTGTCACTTCGATTCTCCTTCCTGATAATTATGCAGCTCCGTTATTTCGATACTACCTTTCTTGTTTTCTGGCCTAGCCAATTCTTCTGGACCGCCCCAGGCAATAGGTTGATTGTTTGTGGGAGGTTTGATAAGGTCTTTTCCATGCCCTGAAATTCTTGTAACGTCTGTCGGGCTTTGTTTAAGTCTCCTTTAACATCATGGCGAGAAAGGACTCTTTTGATAAGAACTGTTGGTACACTGGAGAAAAGTTCCTCTAGGGTTCTTAGCTTTTTCTCCATGTTTTCAAGATTCTCCCCTTCTTCAGTTTTTCTGGAAGAAGCTGTATCCATCGTCAATTTGTCCTGCTCCTCGTCGTTGTGTCCCCCTACTTTTATACATACGTTATCCTCTACGTCTACAAAGTGTCTGTTATCAAAATCCTCTTCTTCGTGGCCCCAACTCTCCTTTTCGTCTTTTTCTTCGTAAAAACTTTTGCCTTCCGTAAGGTAAAAAACAACGCACATAATATACTGAAGTCTTCTGCATTTCCCCAAATTCTTAAACTGACTCGAATTATTATGAATACCTAAATGGGGCCCGTATTTTGGGGACAACGCAATTAAACCCCAGTTTGAAAGAATATCCTCAAAGTAATTCATTTTTTGAGACCGAAATACCCCTCCCCCCCCCCCCCCCCCGACATGCCAATACCATTAATTTTTTTGCATCGGCCGTGAGTAAATTGAAATTGCCTTGACACCTTTGGGCCACCGTAAATTAAAGAGTAAAATAGACGCCATGTCTTTTGGTAATAAGCCATCCTTGTCGTTAAGGAGTGCCTTAAATCATGAAATTTAATTTACCCTCTACTCTATAGTATTTGAGGGCACACGAAATTCACTGGGGCCAGAAGCAAACAACAGAAACAAGTACTAAATTCAAGAATAACCTAAGAATTAGCCTGCGAAAACATCCGTTTCTCCTCGCTCTTCGCCGCTGGGGACGTTTCGCGTTTCCTCCTCGCGAAACGTCCCCAGCGGCGAAGAGCGAGGAGAAACGGATGTTTTCGCAGGCTACCTAAGAATGCCAACAGGACAAGAGCAATCCAGTTAATTACAAGCGTGGCAGAGACGTTAAACGCTGAATCTGGCCCCTTTGTCAATGCGCCTACCAAGCCCCTCCCTCTTCCTCAGTTAAGGGACGAAAGTAAGTAAACTTCTACTTTTTTCACATTTTCCTTTCAAACCAAAATCAAAATTCATTACAACATAGCGAGATTTTTTTTTTATTCAGTGAGGATTGAAAATAGGGTTACAGGGGCTTTCTCCATAACTTCCTAAAGACAATCTTCTGAGTCCTGGTGCGTAGTCAACTATAAATGTTCAATATGAATGTATTCACGCTCGACTGAGAATTTGTTCAAGCAAACGTGCGTGGTGACAAAATGGTTTTCTTGCGTAACGAGATTCATGAATTAAAGTATTTTTGGAGCTATAACGACTATGAAGGCATTAAACTAAAGTAAATACGAACTATGGATTGAATGTTTGCGCCAGACTCTACATGACTCCCCTCTCCACATCGTAAAAATTCAAAAGTTATGATTTTTGAGAAATGCAGTGTACATAAGACTAAGTGAACAATTTGCTCGCTTTAATCTCTCAAACTTGATTTTTGCGGAGTCACATTATATGACCTCATAAAATGACCTATGCGCAGAAAAATCCCAAGTGTTAGGAACTTTAAACAATAATGAATCTGCAACAGAAAAACTGAAACAATACTGAAAGTCTTACTTCCTCATTTTTTATGGTTTAACTATATTGGCATCATTTTTTGTATATTGTAAAGAATCGTTTGGTCAAATGTTTGGCCTTTTTTACCCCTTTCCAACTCCTCATGTCAACGCGTGTCAGTTTAATTCAATTTTATTATGTTTCCCTGTGTTGGTTTTATCTTTCAGTGAAAAGTAAATCTGCTCAACTTAGAAACTGTCTAGATCTGTACGTTCAATATATTGCTAAAAAGTTACACATGACGGACGTAGATATTATAATTATCGGGGCTTGAGCCAATTTCAAAACTGCAGCATATGTCTAAGAAAAAGGGAAACGTGAGCTTAAATTAGATTTGGGTGAAAGCGACAAACGAAAGTCGTTATGTAGCTTTTTTTTGATACTGCATGACTTGACTGGGTTATGAATTAAGCTGATGTCTTCTTTACCAACTTGCAAGGAAACCTGATTTATTACAAAACTTTAATTGACAGTACGTAATATTTAAAAGACCTCGCGACACGAATTTGAGTAACTGACCAAATTCATCTTTATCCATTTCTCATTTTTTGTGGAACAGCTGGTAAATTAAAGCAGTCCTGTACAGTAGAGGAATAAACCGTCTGGTCACTGGAATAACTTAATGACGACTGCCTACCATCATAGAAGTCATAATATAACAGCTTTTTACAAGCGTTAGTTTTTGAAAGGTGGAACAGCGTGGCTCACTAAACCAACTGACAGACTTTTTTGATACGGAAGTTGGCAGTGCCGCAGGTCTAAGTAACTAACAACACTAAAAGCGCTACAAACAATTTAGGGTTGTAAGACGAAATACCTGCACGAACGTACCATCCTCCGACAGAACTTACCCTTTGTTGATATTCTGCAAAGTGGGCTGACATGGATCACGTTGCTCTGAAACAAATAAGAAGTGTAAAGAACAGAGTGCTAGCAGCACGAAAACCAAACGTGACCACTTCTGATTAATTCCCTTTTCTTACAGCACTTATCCAATGAGAAGGCGAGGAGGCAGAATAAAGGCATAAGTGATACATCTATATTTAATGCATTTACAAGTCATTACTGGAGTATTTCAATTTGCACATAAAACCCCATTCTATTGGTTGATAGGTGAGAAGAGAGCACACAACTGCAAAGCTACAACCAGGGTTCAGGGCGGAAAAACGTAATGAGCATGCGTGGACTTTTTAGCCCAGATCCCTGGCCGGGTTTGAAAAAAATGGCGGGATTTCAAATATTTTATTGCCTAAAAATAAAATGTTTCCACTCATAACCTGGAAAGAACAGGCAATTTGTCTTCAAAAGTTGCAAGCTGTGGTTATAACCTTGTCGTTACTTAATTTTCTCGAAGAATACCTCATAGTAAAACGGACTTTAAAGACATTAATTTCCTTGCGTTGTACTGGAAATGTGCATGCGTGGTCCGATTTTTTTCAAGATGCATTCACGAAATGTGTTCATATAAGGAAGTTCCTGGAACTCCACTGTGGACACAAAAACAACATATCTTTGGACAGTGATTTGCCCAAAAAAATTAACGCTTGCCCACAATGTGTTTGAAGTCACTGAACTTTGTCTCACTTGAGCTGACATTTTAAACCCCGCTCGATCGGACACTCGTGGTTTCGCAGATCACTAAAATATAAACAAAATCCTCAATGTAGAAGTTATTGCGTTGATATGTGGGCAGAAAAAAGGTCAATCTTTATCCAGTAAAATCTTCCCAAAAATCGGTTTCAAAGCAACTATATTTTTTTAAACTTGCTCGTTTCGCGCAGATATATAAATTTTGCTTTGTGTTGTCAAGTTGAACACGCATAACATCTGTCAAAAACCAACGCGTGAGTAGGATTTCCTTCAAACAAAGTTAAAGTTACATTATTTCAAAAACTTCTTGCTGACAATGAAGTAATGAATTTTCTGTGCGAAAACAACCTACCTAAAGATCTTAAAAGCAAAAGATCAGTTGCAACTTGGCAGCCAAGCCATCACCATTTAGCTATTTTCAATAAGGTTAACCGGTCCATGCGAGGGTCTTCGTTTAAGCAAATTAAACTCAGCCGATCATTAGAAAATACAGAAAATTGCACATAAGGGTTTGTTTTGCTCACCTCAGTCAAATCAAGCTGCAGCAATTGTTTACGAGAAAAGAGTCAATTGTTTTGAAGTCACTGCCGGGAGTTATCGTTCTCTACTTCACAGCGAGTGAAAAGGACAATTTGCGTACAGAAAGTTATTCTTCAGAAAGAACAGAAACTTTCACAGTTCACTGGAAAACAAAACTATGTAATGAAAAATGAAAAACTCTGACTATTATTACTTGAGAAACAGGAAAATGATCTTGAGTAAGCTTGCTGGCCTTCTATCTCCGAGAAAGTTTAATAAGAGCACAAGTTTGTTCACTCTGATGCGTTATAACAGCAATATGGTTCTTTGACTGAAGATAAAGATAAAGCTGGTTCTGCAAAGGTAATAAATCTGGGCATGTAAAAAAGTAACTGTAACTACTAACAACAGAATACAAGCGGGTTTTAATTCAACCCGGCGAAATCAACTCATAACACAGTAATCGGATGCACAATCAGAAAAATACTCGCCTCTTAAGAAATGTTCAAAAACCTTTATTCCACCTCAGACTGACGGAATGATCCGTTTTTCCTTTAACATTGGTTGTTCTGAATCCAAAGTAATTTTCAAGCGACGAAAAAAAAGCAAACATGTCAAATAAAAATTCTTTACAGGGAGCAAACGTTCGCACCTCGAGCATTTCGTTCAGAACTCCAGCAACAAACAAACCCAGTCAACACACAGAAAAGCCCGCCTTGAGCCTGCGATAAGGGATGCGCAGAAGGTTGCGCAGAACGTTTTTCCGCCCTGAACAACCAGGGTGGGGGCTTAGGTGGGGGCTGGCTGCGAGGTCTGGAACCGAGTTTACATGATCGCCCCAGTTTCTCCCGACGTTTCGCCCCAGGAAAGAAATTTGGCCGAGTGAGACTGAGTACCAATTTTCCTTCAAAACAAATATGGCGGAGAATGCAGACATGGAAAGACGATGACTTTTTGCTCGGTTTTAAGTTTTCCCGCGTCCAAACATCAAGAAAACGTTTTTATGATTTTTTGCTATGGACGTTTAAGACATCAGGAGGCGTGTTGTATGAACAGTTCATGGGTGACTTCACTTATCATGATTCGACATCTCGGCAAGTTCAGTACTTTAAGAGTTTATAAGTTGAGATTCTCTTTAATGATACACAGGACGTGAATTTTCGAGCGACCAGCCTGCTCCATCTCTTATCTGTTTCCACTCATAGTGGTGTTAAGACTCTCTTCTTTATCCTTAACATGTAGTATGAGTCTTGCAACAGTCGTATGTGAATGTTCAGTAAACCAATTTTCTACTTCGCTATTCGTAAGTTTGTTTGTACACCACAACAAATATTTTTGGACGTAACTGATAAAATAAAGCGCCAATTTAGTAAAAGCCAGGGGTAAATGTTCAAACCACTTTGCTTGACATATTCTGGGCTGTCAGTATAAGCTATTTTTAAAATCAGAAGGAATGGTTTATTATAATACCTTCCTAATATCGTTGGAGTGATAATCGATCACATATTATACAGTGAATTCGGTTTCAAGTATTTCCTTGAAATTGTTTGTACAAAAATTACCCTATAGTTCTGAAATAATACTTGAAATGGTTATCATTGGTTCAGTGTGTGGGGACAAGAGGCTAATCTAGTTGCTAATAAGAGTGAGTACATCAGAGAGGGGTATGCTTTGAGAGAACCCCTCAAAGGACTCAAGTACAAGAAATAGAAAGAACAAAGTATTGAGTGTGTTGTAATGTTTATAAGAGAATCAGAAGGAGCTTGAAAAATGTACAGCCGTCAATTGTTTGTGCAAGTTATGCAAGCCAAGAGAGGTGATCTCACATTTCAAGACCCTTTTACCACTGTAACAGCATCACGGTCAGTGAAGGTTCATGGTCTCTGCAAAATGTTTTTGTCTGCCTCAACACAAGTTTCTAACTGTTATTGTTGACTACAAGTAATATTATCTTAATATATCATTTTACATCTTTTTATTTCCTAGGCATTCTATGGTGCTTTTCATATCCACTAGCACAAGGCAATTTTAAGTTGACATGGTTTGATTTCATTAACTTCATTTTTATACAGACACAAACTAACTTGTAGTACAGTTGTTCAATTATGTGGGAGGTTCATGTCCAAAGGTGTAAAAAGTTACAACTGTTTGGCAAAAACTAAGTGGCCGAACGAAAGGCAGAAATAGAAATGTCACCATTTTCCTGATTTTACAAAATTCCTTTGAAGCATATTTAGCCAGATGTAGTCTTTGTCAAAACATGCAAACTTGAACATTTATTTTCTGAACTTAGCTTATCTTTTGAAACCAATCTTGCTCCAAGGTAGTGTCGTTTTTGGAATTTATAATTTTTCCTAAGGCAGCGTCTTGGGGAAAATTAATATCAGAGGAATAACTACTGTCATGAAAAGAGAATTCCAAACACACAAAATAATTGCACTTTCATTTGCCTAAGCCTCATTTGTTAGAAACTACGGTAAAGTTTAACTTAAATCACGCAAAGATAAGCAATATAACATGTGCAAAATCAAGCATGATCTCTTGGCAAAATTTATTTAGCTTGTAGTGCATATAAGAGAAATACGTGAACTAAGAGACTCGATAATCCAACGAAACTCTGCCAGGGTTAAAGGTCACAAATCAAGGACGAAGAATTAAGCATCATTTCTTCACCCGTCGTCTTAAAGGTGTAGTACAACCGTAAACAGCTCTGAAAACTCTCCTACTCGACTCACAGCCACCGCACTTTAATACCACGAAGAATAAATGTTGGGCCTTTCTCTTGAAAATTTAAAGTCTTCTACATACGTATTGGACGGTTGGCCCTTCTGTTATTCCTGTAGGTCTTCTAAACAGAAAGCACAGCTTGAGCGCCTGCATTTAAGAGAGGTGAAGCGATTCAAAAGGGTCGGGCATCGTAGAACAATGAATGTTAACGATCTATGTTCACTGGTCTAGATCTTAGCAAACCGCATGTAATGACAAACGCAAGACCCGCAGAAGAAAAAGAAACTTAAGGTCTCCATTACCGTGGAAAAAAAACTTGCTTACAGCAAAGAAAGTAACGACCAAATGGACTAATCCCTAGAGGTCAAACTTCTTATTCCCAGCCCGTTTCGCGCATGGTCGCTACAGTTCTCGAATGATTGATAGATCATTCAACTCATACTTCACTTCATTCTTGTGAAAAGTTATGATCGATATTTATCAGGCACGTCTTCGTGCTTAGAGCATTCTTTTCATTACACAACAGGAAAAACAATATAGAAGCTTATTACTTTTAATTAAAAAACAGCTGTGTAATTCCTCTCGTCAAGATCGAGAAGTCTGGTTGAGGCCGGGACACCTAAGTCTTCGCAAAGAAATCCGGTGTAAAAGATATCCAAGCCTAAAAGGCTGTTTATAGTAGGACCACAACAAGTCACCCAGATTTTGCCAAAAACACGCCCTAATTTTAACTAGACTTGACTAACTTATGTGGACTTAGAAAATATTTCGTTTTCGTTGTAATTAATTGGTGTTAACGAATATAAATAAGCAAATCGATATGTTGTATTAAACCGGCCATGTTTTATCAGTCCAGTCCACGTTTTACCAATCCAGTCAGGTCCATATTTTCTCATGTGCTCTTTTGGAAAGGCCTGACAAGGCCAAAAGGGGTCAAGGTCAAAATATTTGACGGCAAAACATGTCATGTTTGCGCCCAATTAGAACAGGTTTTGGTTTTTTGGTCTCCACGCTTAGATGCAACCGACGACATTTGGAGTGTTTTCGAAGCAGATTATATATATCGCAGAGCTGGCAATTCATTGTTAGGTCAAATCATGTTTTCCTGGTCAAATCGAACTGAAACTAAGAAACAAATAAACACCAGGTAACATTTGTGCCATCTGTGCTTTATTGAGGAATTTACACGTTCGTTTAAATAATTTGAGTCTATTTATTGACTCACAGTTCTTTTTCTTACCCGAAAGGAAAAAAACATTAATATAAAATATGTTTTCAGAGGTTTATCCGTGTATTCCCATCTATCACATACCATAGATCAGTGATTATTCATTCCAAATATTTCTGTTTCTGATTGGCTATAATCCCACAGATAATTAATCAAAACCAAACGCCAATTCTACAGCATATAAATTGCCAGAAAACCGGACTGTTAACCGAGAAGCCCTGGGGACGAGGTTAAATGGTTTTGGTAGCGAGTACAAAATGGCGGAACATTTTACGGACGACACCTGCTATTTGGTGAATATCTGCAGAACTGAACAGCCCTTGACCTCCTAAACTTGCCAATAAACAGGCAACTGAAGATGAAGAACAATTCTTGCAATTTTAGGTTTGTATTATTTTAAATACTGTAACCGTTTATTCTATTCTCAACTAGATTTTCTGGCCCCTGACGAAGACTAGTTTTGCCTATAGTCGAAATTTTGGGCAAATAAATTTGTAACCGTTAGCTGTCCGATCAGCCTTGCCTTCAATTTTACCAGTTTTATACTGCTGATCCTGATCTACGACAAATCCGGCTTTCCCTCGCTGCTGTTTGTCCAAGTGGTCCTTGCAAGAATTGTTCGCTAATTGAACATGAACTTAACATCGATGGAGGTAAGCCGTGTTTTAGTTTGTTTTTAAAACTAGGAATTATTTTGAATGAAAAATAAAGCAATTATAATATATAATTGTTAACAATACAGCCAATCAGGCCTGGTCGTCGAGGCTAAAGCTCCCTAATCCAAGACTGGAGAATAATCACTCTCTCTTGGTCAATCACAAATCTAATTCTGTTGCCGCTATGTCATAAAGGAGTTGTTTCAGACCTGCTTTCAGCCTGTCAAGAGCCGTTGGCTGTGTATACTCAGGTTATGGATAAATTTGGGAAATTTAGACAACACTCAAGAATTACGCCTTAAGCAACTTACGAACGCTTTTTTCGTGCGCCCCAAACCTCCTACAACTGAATTCATAACTCGGCTATATACACACCCTATGCATGAATGGCTATCTTTTGATCAGTTCTTTAATATGTCGACGGCTACGACTGACAATTTTGTCACATATCGCAGCTGATATCTACACTTTGTTAGCGTAAGAAATACTGAATTTCTCTTTACCACCCTACTCTTCTCAAAAAATTGCATGCTTATTTCTAAAGTGAGTAAGAAATAGCCTGTTGCTCAAGTAACGCAAACTGATCAAAAGGTTATGAGATATTCAGGGTAGCATTGAGTGTCGTAGAAAACAACGAAGACAGACGGGTTTCCTTGGTTATCAACAACAGACTCGTACAAAATCTCCGGTCTCGAAGGGTTCTTCGGTGGAGGAACGATCATACTAGAGTTGCCTTGACAATACTGCCCGACCAGGACCCGAGCAAGGTACATGAAGCGACCGCCGGTTCCAGCCCTTGCGTACGGAACTGAGTAGGATGCATCTCTGGCAAAATACACGCCGCGTCCCAAGGCAGTTCCTATGTAAAAAAGGCAAACAAACAAAGAAATAGTTAATTAAGTTATTGATTGCCGCTGACAATAATACTGTGCTGGTGTAGTCAGCCTTCATCTCTGTTTCTATAGTGGTTCAGGTTTAACTCTTTCTTCTCCAACAACTACGTTCCCCAGAAACACTGAATCAAAACTCTGACACTGAAACCAACGAATTTAAAGACCCAAACATAACTAGCCTAGCATCTGTTACAAATACATCCTTATTAATATATAGGGGCACTCAACGACCAAATGTTTTCAAATAAGTAAGATGTGTCTCAAATAAAAGCTGTTTGAGCTGCCTTAAAATCATGTATCTGTTACGTTCGGACGTCTTAGAGGAACTTTGGTTGTCTCGAAAGTCATTTTACAGGAAAAATCTTTCTCTTTTTGACGAAACAAAGCGGCTAATCAACAGTATTGATTCCGTGATAAGTTTGAATTCAATCAATACTCGTGATAGTCACGCAAATAATCTGGTAAATAATGCCTACATCATGAAACATACAAGAGCGCAATTATAAAAGTGATCATAAGTTCTTTGGAAAAGATAAAGGAGTCGCATCGAGCGAATTTTATGACGCTTGAGAGGATCTATCTATTACTTCAAGAGCGGATATTGGGATATGTAAATTTCACGAAAGTGATTTATAGACACGGAAAACCTTTTCATACCTTTTTGTAGCAACTTACGTGATCAATTACGTAACAAATATGAATAATTAAACTGCATTTTTACTTATTAACTTAGATTTATAATTATTATATGGCTACAATAGTACGCGCACCCTGATTGGTTGTTTTCTTGTAATGACCTTGTAATGTAACTTCAAAGTGGACATCCTTATGGACATTCCTGATATCGTCAATTGACAGTTGTCAAAAAGGATATCCGCTGACGAGCCTCAGCTGACTTCATCGCGGGCTCATGGCGGGTTTATAAGTATTATTAAAAACTGAATCATTGGATAATGCAATTCTAGCATTTTGATTGGCTTAGCCGTTATGGTATATGAGTTATTATACCATGCTCTCCATATATGGTCGGTGTACGCGTCAATTAAAAATTGGAAGCTGGCTGAGAATTTTTTCGCGAAGGATAGAACGGCACCCGAAGCAAATTGTTTTAATTCATTTCTTAGAATACTAGAAATGCAATTTCATCGAAAGAAAAAGACAAAAACAAACAAAAAAGCCACAAGAGCTTGTTTGAAAGTTTGTCGAAAAACACATGAAAACACATGGAACTAAAGTACCTTGAACAGCTACGAAAGAAGACAAGTGTTGTTTCTTCATGATCGCGAAGCCATTCGCCGATCGAGTCACTCGCCGATAGATAACTGCGGCTTGTTTATCCGACATCAAGAATATAAATCACAAGTAACCAGCTACAAATACAGGTTATGCAGCCATTCACGAGAGCAATCGAGGCGGCAGTATAACTTCTTTTCTCATTCAGCAAAACCAGCTTGTGTCTTCAAACAACTTCAGAACAAGCGACCGAGGTAATAGTTTTTCTCCGTCGTTCTTACTTTTATAACTGCACCGAAAATCCAAATTCACAGTAATTTCGACGGCTGTCACTTAAAAATTATTTTGCTCCACATTATCTGCCAGGATTTTTTAGCTGTTCTGCTGTGTAAAATCCTAGAATTCCGATGAGTTTTTAAAAAACTAATGTTCATCGCTACAATGTTTTGCTTTTTCATTCATGCAGTCCAGGCGAGTCCGTTCGCGCGTTGACAGTTTTGATAGACGTGTGACATGTGAATAGCGGAAGTCCCTTGTCTTTTCCGGTTTGTTCTAGTCGGGGAGATTCAACGAGATTTTGTGGGCGTTTTTAATAAAACAATTATTCCACTCGCGCTTGTTGGATATGACATGATTATAGCCAACTCGGCGCTACGCGCCTTGTTGGCTATCTATCATCTCATATCCAACGCGCCCTCTTGGAATAATTGTTAAGTATTTAACGACAAACTTCATCAAAGACCGCCATTTTTTACTTATACCCGTAATTAAAAAACGTAACTAACCGTCGACATCCCTTCACTAAACGTAACAAGCCGACATCCCTATTTTGGACGTCCCTTCGCCTATTCAGAACTTATCAAAATGGTCATCTAACGACTGATCACAAGATCAGCCCGTAGCCTTCTAAGGTAAATTCTAGTAAGTACAAGCATCGTGACCAAAGATAACAGTTTGACTAGTCATAAAAGAAGGTTAGAATTCCTAACTGTTCACTTATTATCTATATTTTATCTTATCTGAAGAACAAGAGTTGCTACATTTAATTTCTTGTTGTTAAATTATGCGTCAAACACAAATCGTAAATTTCGAATTGACGTTACCCTTCGCACTATTACGGGTGCTACTTAATTCTAAATATGGAACCGCTATTAAATGTAGAAAAATTTGGGGAAACAGAGGAGAGTTTGGCTCGCGAGAAAAAATCAACTTGTGTAATAAGCGTGTTTTGATTAGCCTCCAGCCTCCTTGAAACAAACCCTTTTATAACTTACCATGTGCTAACCCAGTAAAACTCCTGTTGAACCCCTGTGTGTTTATTGCACGTATATTTTTAGCGTCGGTTCCATGGAACAGCTCTCGTTCGTTGTTCCCTCCGTTATCTTTGTCCATTTTCTGCTTTCTCACCATGTATTGCTTGTAAAGGTGGGGATTCTGAAGACGCTCGATTTTCTGAATCTGCACCCCGCCTGCGGTTGATTGAAATTTTCTCGCGACATTTTGGTACTCAGAGGAGCCTGCGTTGAGAGTCACAGTGTGTACTGTCATATCAGAGCGTGGCATTGGAGACCACGTGCTTGGAAGAGAAATTCCTTGGAGGAATAAATAAGTCGCTTTTAGTTTTCCTTACTGTTGGAAACTGAAGTTAATTACTGATTTAGGATGTGTTCAATGTGGCCGTTGTTCGTAAGAGCAATGTAAAAATGGCTTTAATTGGAAAATTACAGTGCAGGAACCTGCAAACCTTGGTGTCCTAAACATGTGTATTTTATTCCCCAGGGGGACTGGAAAACCCTTTGATTGTAATCTTACGGAGTCAATTGACAATGATTAGGTCCACGTAAAGTTCGCCTGGAACCCCCCATTGTCTTCAGTTGGATTGGACGTCCGTGAAAATTAAGGTGGGTTTTTGTTGTTGTGGAGAGCATTCTCCCTTCAACTCACTGTATCTCAAGAGTAAAACCCTGGTGATAAGCCGTTCGTCACTCTCCAAGATTTGCTACGTGGTCTAATGCCACCTTGGAGCTGTTATATAAGTTCCTGGAAGGCGAAACGACTTTTTCGTCGGGTTTACGTGTAGAAATTTCGGTCCGTAAGGTAACCAAGTAAAAATGACTGGCAAAAATAACAAATTAAACATGCAATTTCGGCCCTTCTGCTCTCTTTATTAGCGTAAATAACTACCTTTTAGCAGCAACGGACAGAATCATTACAATCATCAGCTCGTGGTAACGCCAAACAAAATTGTCAGCTTAATTGGTATGATTACCCACTGAACGACCCGCCGCCATTTTAGGCCGGTTTGCCCCTGGTATTAGGATCTTCCTTGCGAAAACAGTCTACATACAGAATCTTCCTTTTTCTCAGCAACGAAGACACTAGTCCCTGGAACAAGTATAATGCTTAGTCCCCTTTGTATGTAAACCCAATACAGAAAACATATGGCGCTAGGATGATCCATCTTCTAGGATCTCCCTGATCCTGGTTGTAGGACCTTCCACCCTCCATGTAAGTAGCCCCTTGGAAGATTAGGCGCGATTTAGTAAATGGCCTGTTATAGGCATTCAGATGGTGGAAAGTGGCGCATATTTGTCTCGCCCACTTCTCTTTGCGCCGCCTCCATGCACTATCAGAACGCCTGAGACAGGCATTCGAGTATCTCGGCCACTATTGGTTCAGTTGTCTGCCTTTGGTGACTTCGGTATCAAATTAAAAGATCATATCAGTTCACTGTGTAAACAGTGTATCACATAGTCCGCTTACTGTGACAGTTATCTCAGATTACTTTTCGTAATTAAAAACCGTTGAGTATGCACTAACCTTCGTCAGCTCCCTTGACCTTTCTGAAAAGTGTAATTGCTTCACCGTTCCGCTGTCCGCAGCCAGTTTTAGCTGTTACATCAATGACAAATTTATCAGATGGCAAAGATACTTGCACTTGTGGTTGTTCCCTGACCAACGCCATTTCAAGCTTTCCGTTTGCCTTGGGGCTAAACACCTTCTTCGTCCCGTAGATTTCATAACTCCATTCTACGTTCTTTGAAACTATCATCGCCTGCTCCTCCTCCTGTATCTTCTTATTTCTCTGGTTAATCTCCTCCCAAATCTTCCCGACCATGCCAGGCACTTCAACTGGGCCACCCTTCACCACAATGCGATCAACATCAACCTCAATTTCGAGTCTGACGTCACGTTCTTTGGCCTTCTTTCTTAGAGTGTTAACCTGCTTTGGCGACAGTTTGCTGACGGTTTCATTTTCGACTTTTTGAGTAGTGCAAGATTCAGAGAAACGTTTCTTCAAAGCGTCTACCGCTTTACTGACGCTTCCTTTATCCTTCCCTACCACGAAGATTTTCACAGAATGGTCGCCTATAGAACTCAAAGTAGTTGCGGTATTTCTTCTTTGCCTAGCAATTCTGGGCTGCTCAGCAACTTCACCATCTGCAGTGTAGTCACTCTCCCTTTTATCCATATCCTGCATTGCCTGTCTCTGTTGCGCTAACAAAAATTCCTGAACCATATGAGCTTGAAAGACCACGACACGTACGTTGCGAAGGCTTTGACAACTTCTTAAGGAGCTGAGAGCTTGGAATGTTACCTGAGCCGAGTCCGCTGCCGTCAGACCAAATCCACCAGTGCCTACACATGGAATTGATATTGTTTGAAGGTTGTATTGATCTGCCAGACGAAGGCCAGCTTCCAAACACGTCTGAAGATGCTGTTTATCTTGGGAGCCTGCGAGAAAAAAAATTAAAATAGGTTTGACATTTAACAACGAACAAAAATTGACATCTGCTTTGAATTTATTTTACACTCAAGAGCATTAAGAATGGCATTACAATTGTATCTCAAGGGTTTCTATTAATCCTCTCTTCCCTCTGTCGGCTACCTTCCTTATGAGGCCCAATTTTCACATGCGCACTCGAGTGTTTCGATCGCCCTACTATCCTCGCCAACAGCCTTCTCCACAGGCAACTTCTTTTGTAACGGTTACACTGGAGAGAGGAATAATTACTCGTCACTTTATAATAAATTCCTTTATAATAAGGGAGCTGATTTTAGCATTTCTAAACAGTTTAAAGGTCAACAATACGTTACAGGGTCCATTTGAGACCATATTTCCTTCGTAATACGATCAAATAAAGAAAACCTAACAATACCTGGAATAATGTGGATTATATTGGGTACTGCTAAATTTCCGCTACTAGTCATCACCGCTGTCCCAGCAGTTTGAGTACCATATTGGCTGCATTCTTGTTGAATCTGAGGGCCACCGGCTGTTAAGATGGCTTTGCTTAGATCACCAGCGTTGCTCATGTTCATATCGGTGCTGATAATGTTCATTATTACGTCTGTGTTTTCTTTTGTTAAATCACCACTTACTACCTTAATATCCAAGCCTCTCTGCCTACTAGCACGTGGATAGGCTAGGCCCTGCCTGGCCATAGGTTTAATGACATGGCCCTGATTAGAATACAGCGGATGACGCTGCTGTTCTCGTTGGAATGACTGAAGCATAGGCGCTTGGAACACCACGATTCTAACTTTTTTGATGACGTTGAAACGAGCACTACAATTACTGAGAGCTTGAAATATTAGGCTGGCTGAATCAGCCGCTGACATGTGAAAAGATCCCGTTCCTACCGCTGGAAATGAGATGGACTGAAAACCACGAGCCTCTGCCACACCAAGACACTTTTCCACGCATTGTTGCAAGTGATTTTTGTCGGCAGTATCTGGTATCAAATGTATGATATGACGGGCCTTTAGATTTCCACCACTGGTAACCACCACTGACCCACCTGTTTGATGTCCCAGTTGATAGCACTCGTCCTGAACAACTTGACCAGCGGCCTGTTTCACCGCCTTGCTCAATGCCCCGGCGCTGTCCATATTCATATCTTTGCTGTTGAGGTTAACAATGACATCTGTTGCCTCCTGGCACAAATTTCCTTGCAAAACTTCCACACTAACACCGACGGCTGGCCTTGCTGGGTTCTGATGGACTGGACCACCCATAGTGTATCCAGGACCAACACTGTACTTGGATTGCAATGTAGCAACCTCTTGGGCAAAGGCAGTGGTTAGTGCCTGATTTTGCTGAAACACGGCAAATCGAATATCTCTCACCACAGATGACGGATTAGTTTGACAAAAGTTGATGGTTTCTTCCAACATGATCCTGGAAGCTGCGTCTGGAGGAAAATTGAGGTTTCCAGTGCCTATGACTGGAAATGCTATTGATGTCCCTCCGAGTTCATCGGCCTTCTGAAGACACTTTTGGACAATGCCTCGTAGGACCTTGAATAAAACATGATGAATATGACTTGCACGATTGATAATAATTGGTTTTGTATGGACAAACTAACAGAAAAAAACGGTACAACTACCCTTAAGGAGTTCATTGGTTAACATCATCTCAACCACCTATTCGCCACTTTAGAAACGAGAAGGGGACTGGAACAACGCAATTGTTACTAAGGACGCACCGTCAGCTATTGGACAATCTTTTCACTGTCTGTAGTAACAGCCCCAGAAGTCTTTGCGAAAGTTAACTCAGTGCAGTTTCCTTAGTGTTTCGTAAGTAGCAAGTAGTGAAAATCTAGTTCTAAGCTGGCGTGAAATTGTCAAATAAGACAGGGGCGGACCAAGGATTTTGTGATAGAGGGGGCCTAAAGATACAGTATACAATAGCAATATTGGCGCCATAGCGCCCAGAAGGACTGTGAACGGCGCAATTTTCGAGGGAGTTTCGGGCTCATGCTCCTCCGGGAAGATGTTTGAGATTGAAGTGATTGCTCAATAAGATTTTAAGAAGCTGAGATACAATCTAGTGCATTCTGGACGCTTAATTTTAGCAAATGCCTGGATTCCATATTGAACCTGTAATGCTGAAATAATTAATAAACCACAAAAGGGATGGGCCGGGGCCCCCTGGCACCACTCTTAAATCCGCCCTTATGTGATACGTGCCGAACAGAATTTTCCAGAAAAGGAAGAATTAGGAATGTGCCACTTAAGCAAGCCTCCCTTACTGACGATATAACTTTTTCTTCAACATTCCAGAAAGGGTGTTACCCGCGAAATTTGACAGCTCATAATTCGTGTTCGCTCTGTGCCTTTTTGGATAGGATGCCTGACAATGCTCATTAGAATATCAAAGTGTTCCAATTATCCCTTACCTGCTTCCCCGTTCCACCATGCCACTGGGAACAGTTTGTATGGATCACGTGAAGACAGGCCAAATTATATCCAGGAGTAACTGTTATTTCACCAGCGTTTGGAGTTACCAAGTTTTGCCTCATTGCCTGCCCACCTGCATTGGCGATCGCTTGGGCGCATGCACCTTGTGAACTGACCAAAATTGTGGCCTGTAATTAAAGTCGAAGAAAGACTTTATGAAGGTTTGAATAAGAAGCTCTGCGATATCATTGAATGTTGGGCATCTGTCTTTGCTCTAGTTTTGCACTACCATGCTTTGTGGTACAAGTAAGATAAAATTCAAGGGCCATTTGCTTAAGACATTCAAGATAATTCACTAATATAATTGTGACTTAAGCAGGCATGTTTCCTTGGAAGCACTGGATTGTCTTTATCTGTTGATCGGTGGAGAAAGTGATTACTTTTGGTTTGGCCATAGTTACTGTATTACTGAACCTTTCACTGATAGAAGTTTTAGCCTAGAGACAATACCATGAACATTACCGCAATATTTAGCATATATAGATGTGTTGCCTTCTGAATTGTACAATTGTAATTTCAAGCAGTTTAGTTCGAAATATGGTATAAAAATCAGAGGATTTTGCCCTAGAATGGGATATCGTTATTGGAAAATTGCTGGTCCATAATTTAGGAAATGAAACTTATATAGCTGCCTATGGCGTGGAAAAGGCTGAGGACTCCAGGATTCAGCGGCACACCCAACCCAAAAAAGTCGTTTTAATAGAGTCAACCCACTCCTTTTTCTGGTAGTATATGGTAACGTGCAAATTGTTGCTAAATGGTTTGCCTTAGTCCATGATGAGTCATAAATGGCTGTTCTGTGTTATACAAGCAGTGTAACTATAATGTATATAAGATGAGGGGGTATATAAGATAGCTAATTAAATTAAATGCAATAATTATATGAAAAAAGACAAATTTAAGAGTTTTCATAACAAACACACAAGTGACGACGGCACGCAGATAAGCCCTGAGGAAAAAGGCGACGTTTGATAATCAATCGCGGAATGACGTCGGAGAAACGAGCACAAAAATTACATAGTGTTGATGCGTCACTAACCATATCTTGGTAGTGCCTCCGATTGGATGAAAATTTGCTTCATCCAATCAAATTCTCTATCCAGATCTTGGCAGTGACAATTACACAGTTTAGAATTTCTGTGGTCGATCCTCAGACGTCATTTCGCTGGGAAACAATTGGTTGCGTTACGAAAGTCGGCAGCAGATAGATCTATCAAAAAGGTTCTGAAGGAAACAACCATCATGAACCGAAAAGAACGTGTTTCAATCAGCTGGTTTACCAGAAGTTTTGTTATTGCCTGTGATTTGCTAAAAAGGGCATCGTTGCATTCTGTAAGGAAGAACAATTTATGTTTACAACAGAACAGAGCTTTCAACGTGGCAACACTACGAGCCTCAGCGCTTCGGAAGTTAAAAAATTCGTACCGTCTGGTTGCTATGAAGTGACGTAATCATCCCGTTGAGTATCCATCACCGTAACACTTTTGCGGTCAACTACCGCAGCGCTCGTAAAGTACTTTAATTAAAACCGTGTTCAAAACCCTTTAGGAAGTCTGTTTATTTTTGAGTCGATTAATGCACTGCTGACTTTCACGAGGTCAACTTTTGCATAAATTATCAAACATTATGTTAAGCGGGAAATCTACCTATGGTTCGCGGGAGAAGCAACTTCTATAGCGGCGCAAGACAAATGTTTCGAGAGTCGAGGATGTGCTCACAAACTATTTACTATGCGACGAAAGGAGATATCACTGGCATGATACCTGCATGTAATGGTAATTTTTATCAATCCAGGTCGCGCCGTGTTCGCTCGAGAACGCTGTGACAACTTCGTTTGGCGCGCTTCTCAATACTTCCAAAACATGTTGTAATCGGTAAGTAGACTTAAGCACTTAGTATCGCCAAGCCATTCGAATCAGTGTATACCCAATTCTTTGTCTGAAGATTCGCGCAAACACATATACCAAGTAAATCTGGATGGAAGAGGAAATTGTCTCCCTAAACGCAGCCAGGTTATATTTTGAAGGATGGCGGCACAATTCAACGCGTCTTCCAGGTCAGCCCTAATTTATAGTTCGTAAGAGTATAAATTGCGATATCCCTATTTTCGCTTAAGCTTTCTTTGATAAAACTTCAGTAGAAACAAAACAACGCAGACATGACATTCTCCTGCATGAGACACAATCGGCTGAAGGAAATATCTGTTTACAAGTCGGGTAAATTATCCATTCTTGCGCACCGCAAAATCAGCTAAAATCAGTCGCTGGAAACCTGGCATATTATTAAGCCTGAGCGCTTCTAAGAATAACACGTTTAGAACTTCGACGAGTAGAAAAAAAAGGCAGTTGTTCTATATCCTTTCTGGTTCACCCAGGTAGAAGTCCTGGCATGATATCATTATGCCTGAGCGCTTCTAGGATATATAACACGTTTAGCATTTCGACCCGTAGCCGTAAAAAAAAAATTTAGGCAGTTGTTCTATATCCTTTCTGGTTCATCCAGGTAGAAGTCCTGGCATGATATCATTATGCCTGAGCGCTTCTAGGATATATAACACGTTTAGAATTTCGACCCGTAGCCGTAAAAAAAAATTTAGGCAGTTGTTCTATATCCTTTCTGGTTCATCCAGGTAGAAGTCCTGGCATATTGTTATGCCTGAGCGCTTCTAGGATATATAACACGTTTAGCATTTCAACCCGTAGCCGTAAAAAACAATTAGGCAGTTGTTCTATATCCTTTCTGGTTCATCCAGGTAGAAGTCCTGGCATGATATCATTATGCCTGAGCGCTTCTAGGATATATAACACGTTTAGCATTTCAACCCGTAGCCGTTAAAAAAAATTTAGGCAGTTGTTCTATATCCTTTCTAGTTCATCCAGGTAGAAGTCCTGGCATATTATTATGCCTGAGCGCTTCTAGGATATATAACACGTTTAGCATTTCAACCCGTAGCCGTAAAAAACAATTAGGTAGTTGTTCTATATCCTTTCTGGTTCACCCAGGTAGAAGTCCTGGCATGATATCATTATGCCTGAGCGCTTCTAGGATATATAACACGTTTAGCATTTCGACCCGTAGCCGTAAAAAAAAAAATTTAGGCAGTTGTTCTATATCCTTTCTGGTTCATCCAGGTAGAAGTCCTGGCATGATATCATTATGCCTGAGCGCTTCTAGGATATATAACACGTTTAGCATTTCGACCCGTAGCCGTAAAAAAAAATTTAGGCAGTTGTTCTATATCCTTTCTGGTTCATCCAGGTAGAAGTCCTGGCATATTATTATGCCTGAGCGCTTCTAGGATATAACACGTTTAGCATTTAAACCCGTAGCCGTAAAAAACAATTAGACAGTTGTTCTATATCCTTTCTGGTTCATCCAGGTAGAAGTCCTGGCATATTATTATGCCTGAGCGCTTCTAGGATATAACACGTTTAGCATTTAAACCCGTAGCCGTAAAAAACAATTAGGCAGTTGTTCTATATCCTTTCTGGTTCATCCAGGTAGAAGTCCTGGCATGATATCATTATGCCTGAGCGCTTCTAGGATATATAACACGTTTAGCATTTCGACCAGTAGCCGTTAAAAAAAATTTAGGCAGTTGTTCTATATCCTTTCTGGTTCATCCAGGTAGAAGTCCTGGCATATTATTATGCATGAGCGCTTCTAGGATATATAACACGTTTAGCATTTCAACCCGTAGCCGTAAAAAACAATTAGGTAGTTGTTCTATATCCTTTCTGGTTCACCCAGGTAGAAGTCCTGGCATGATATCATTATGCCTGAGCGCTTCTAGGATATATAACACGTTTAGCATTTCGACCCGTAGCCGTAAAAAAAATTTAGGCAGTTGTTCTATATCCTTTCTGGTTCGTCCAGGTAGAAGTCCTGGCATGATATCATTATGCCTGAGCGCTTCTAGGATATATAACACGTTTAATTTCGACCCGTAGCCGTTAAAAAAAAATTTAGGCAGTTGTTATATATCCTTTCTGGTTCATCCAGGTAGAAGTCCTGGCATATTGTTATGCCTGAGCGTAGGCACGCATTTTAAAAAAAATTTAGGCAGTTGTTCTATATCCTTTCTGGTTCATCCAGGTAGAAGTCCTGGCATGATATCATTATGCCTGAGCGCTTCTAGGATATATAACACGTTTAGCATTTCAACCCGTAGCCGTTATAAAAAAAAAAATTTAGGCAGTTGTTCTATATCCTTTCTGGTTCATCCAGGTAGAAGTCCTGGCATATGCCTGATCTAGGATATATACGTTTAGCATTTCGACCTGTAGCCGTAAAAAAAAATTTAGGCAGTTGTTCTATATCCTTTCTGGTTCACCCAGGTAGAAGTCCTGGCATGATATCATTATGCCTGAGCGCTTCTAGGATATATAACACGTTTAGCATTTCGACCCGTAGCCGTAAAAAACAATTTAGGCAGTTGTTCTATATCCTTTCTGGTTCATCCAGGTAGAAGTCCTGGCATGATATCATTATGCCTGAGCGCTTCTAGGATATATAACACGTTTAGCATTTCGACCCGTAGCCGTAAAAAAAAAATTTAGGCAGTTGTTCTATATCCTTTCTGGTTCATCCAGGTAGAAGTCCTGGCATATTATTATGCCTGAGCGCTTCTAGGATATATAACACGTTTAGCATTTCAACCCGTAGCCGTAAAAAAACAATTAGGTAGTTGTTCTATATCCTTTCTGGTTCACCCAGGTAGAAGTCCTGGCATGATATAATTATGCCTGAGCGCTTCTAGGATATATAACACGTTTAGCATTTCGACCCGTAGCCGTAAAAAAAATTTAGGCAGTTGTTCTATATCCTTTCTGGTTCATCCAGGTAGAAGTCCTGGCATGATATCATTATGCCTGAGCGCTTCTAGGATATATAACACGTTTAGCATTTCGACCCGTAGCCGTAAAAAAATTTAGGCAGTTGTTCTATATCCTTTCTGGTTCACCCAGGTAGAAGTCCTGGCATGATATCATTATGCCTGAGCGCTTCTAGGATATATAACACGTTTAGCATTTCGACCCGTAGCCGTAAAAAAAAAATTTAGGCAGTTGTTCTATATCCTTTCTGGTTCATCCAGGTAGAAGTCCTGGCATGATATCATTATGCCTGAGCGCTTCTAGGATATATAACACGTTTAGCATTTCGACCCGTAGCCGTTAAAAAAAATTTAGGCAGTTGTTCTATATCCTTTCTGGTTCATCCAGGTAGAAGTCCTGGCATATTATTATGCCTGAGCGCTTCTAGGATATATAACACGTTTAGCATTTCAACCCGTAGCCGTAAAAAACAATTAGGTAGTTGTTCTATATCCTTTCTGGTTCATCCAGGTAGAAGTCCTGGCATGATATCATTATGCCTGAGCGCTTCTAGGATATATAACACGTTTAGCATTTCGACCCGTAGCCGTAAAAAGAAAAAAAGATAGGTAGTTGTTCTATATCCTTTCTGGTTCATCCAGGTAGAAGTCCTGGCATATTATTATGCCTGAGCGTTTCTGGGATATATAGTGGCAGTTTGACCCGTAGAAAAAACAAACTCAGCCGTTCATTTTGTAGGAGATATTTAAGCGTTTTTGTCTGTGTTAGCAATGTGATCGACTTTATACGCAGACCTTAATAATATGCTTTTTTCTTTGACGGCACTGAATAATTTTAGCCGAAACTTGAGCCGTGCATTTGTTGAATGCCGCGCTTTAATTAAATTTCTCGCCCTAGAATGATGACATGATGGCGCGAAAATTGACGCCTCTATCGTATTAGATGGGAAATATGATCAGAGATAAATGGAATAGTGAATGTTACAAGCTTCTGAGTATCCAGCTGAGATAGGGGACTTTTAGTCCCCTATCTCAGCTTGATAAACAAAATTTTTTTGGTTGCTAATTAAGACGGTGCGGCTCGTTATGACGAAAAAGAGACTTCGTTTGCTTTTTACATCAAAGGACAATTCGTTCCTTTTTAACTCAAACAGCCCAGTGAAATAACCTATACTTTATACTAGCATATGGAACACCGAACATACCTGCTGCGCCTCGATGTTCCCTGGTTTCCACGAAATTTTGTGCCCACTTCCCATTACAAGGGTGGAAGAGTCAACGCTGCTAGCTGCAGCCGCCATATCCTCTTCCTCTATATCACTATCATCATCGTCATCGTCGTTTGATGAATCAGGTCTTTTGACAGGAGTCTGCACGTCAAATTGCTTCTGGACCTGGATAACACATGCGTGATTTTTCGCCTCATTTGCCACAAGCGAATCGCCGTTTCCGCTGACAAAAAGTTTCTTAAGTCCTGGCTGTTTCACGTTGAAAATCTCGCATTCCGTACTATCTGCAAGGGCTTGAAGCTTTCTTTTCGCTCGTTTTATCCCCTCTTTGTTTCCCCCAATGACAAATTCATCATCACCTCTTCCTGTTTGAATCTTGACTTCATAGTCCTTGAGTTGAACTTCAATTGAAGACAAGTCATCTTGACGAAGCTCAGAGAGATATTTTCGGACTAACTTAGAAGAACATTTCATTTGCTCTTCTCGGATACAGTTATCATCTAGGTACGTAGTTAGCGTTTTTATTGCTTCATGCACATCTTCTCTGAACCCGGATACGTAGGTGTCATTCCAGTTGTTCCGATAAATCCGGACAGTTGAGATAGTGTTGAGTTGCTCACATAGTTGGCGCCATTCTGTAGTTTTTAAAAGATGCTGACTGTTGGCATCCACTCGAACTTTTTCTTCTGATGTCATCTTACTAACAAGACTGGCAGCCTTGTCTGCATGCGCAGCTGACGTGCCTATGATCCGAGCCTCGCTATCGATCACGAAAACAGCCTCCACGTTGTTTTTTTCTAATTCACGTTTGACTTTCTCCAGCCCTTCATCTAAAGACAAAATTTCCACAAAGTTTTTTGACAGGCTTAATTTCTTTTCAACCATGCCCGAATATTGTTTGTGAAATTTCATGGTCGCTTCCAGGAACTGTGGTTGTGGGCCTTCAAAATAGATTTCCTCCGCTTCAGTGTCTATTTTTATCTCCAGTTCTTTGTTTTTTTCTTGAAGTTTTTCCACAAAGCGGATCTTTTTTAACAAAATTAAATGTTCTACAGGAACTACTTCCTTTTTCTTCAAATACATTTTTCTGGTTTCCTTCCGGTATATGTCCTCTAATTTTGCTTTTAATTTCTTTTGCAAATCTTCTGCATCCGAACTCAGGGAAACAATTCTTACCACGAAAGAATCATGCATAATTTTAACCAACGGAGGCTCAACACCGAAACAGGCGCGAATGTCTGCTAACTGAGCTTTCACGGCTTCCCAGAAATCCTTGTTCACTTGAACATCTTGCTTTGTAAATTTAGCAAGCCAAGTTTGTACCTCCTCAATACACTCAGACTGCCACAAATCACTTTTATCTTGTCCGCGGTAAAATAGAACGGCTGTTTTGTTGTTTAGCTTCCAATTAATTTCACACGTCTTCGTAGCCAACGTTATTTTAAGTTGGTCATGGAGTGACGTAGTTGTGACGTATTCCATCACATCCGGGTCCACAGCCATGTGAAGCTTCTGTGCTTTCGCTTCAGACCGCTTGTTCGCTGATGTGCTATGGCTGTCCTCTGCATCCTTTTGCTTGTCACCCAAAACGTCAAATGCAGCGTCATCGTCATTCTCCAGTAAATCGTTAAAGATTCTGACAGTGAGTTCAGCTTTATTTAAAACAAGTAGCCTTTCATTCTGTCTAGCTAAGACTCTTTCCATATCTGTTAATGAAAAGGTCAAAGATTAAACAATGACTCGCTCGAAAACTGGTTTGTAAAAAGCAAAGAAAGTCTTTTTGGGTACTTAGCTAAAAATTCCAGAAATGCGGCGCTCTACGGCCAGGTTTTTTTTGTGAGTGTATTTGCGCATATTAACTTTTGTCATAAGAATATCAAAACTGGTTCGGCATCCATATACCAGAAAGCAGAAGGACACAGTGTACGTAGTAGTTTTCTCCATTTTAAATAAAAAAGGACAACGAGCATTAATGGGGCGTTTGAATTCTGACCTGTTGAATTCTGAAACACTACCACAGCTCGATCACTTTCAGGCTTAAACCTCACTGTCTCCACAGGACCACCATTGTTCCTTGGACTCTCAAAGCACAGCTCAATGGCATCTTGGGTGGTGTTCTCTGAAATGCCGCTGACGAGAATGCTCCTGCACACAGGAACTTGTTGGATTGTGACCCGGGCGGAGTCCATTCCCCTCTTTTCACCCTTCTCCTTGATTTTACGAAAATCTAATGAGTAAATGGTAAGAAAAATCTGCCTTAATTCAATTCGAAATTGAGTCGCTCAGATGTAAAATTACTAGAATATAATATTATGACTGATTTTCCACGAAGTAATAGGCAAAAAAAGCTTGATGGAAAAGTATATCAAAAACGCCCGCTGCTTGTATACCTGCTTAACGATTGAGTAGTCTCAGGAGTAAAATAGACGATTTTGGAGGTTTCGGCTCCGGTGATTTACAAGCTTTTCTCGTGTTCTCCCATCATCCCAAGTGGGTTATCACGCCTGTAAACCCATAGAAAATGTGGTCTAATGATTTTATAAAATAACTTTAAAACATGTTTCTCTTTTCTATGAGTTTACCGGCACACCATAGGTTTTTAACCAATAAGAAGGCCAGTACTATCTGAGTTATTTTATAATAGTAAATATATCAAAGAGTTGGGTATTCAACACTCATCCAATTGTGCCCTCTGATGATGCACCACGTAAAATATTATTCTGATCATGAGTTTAGCGTCGTTGCTAAGTCACTCATACCGCCTAGAAAATATTCCGGGGTTATAAATATGAGTAAATGAATCACTCAGCTGCAGGAAAAATTTGTCTAAACTGCAGGAGGTTTGCAATACACCACTAAATCACTAGTAATTTTGGTTGTTTTTACGGGTGAAAATGGGCCTCGCAATTTTTAAGCAGCTACGCCCGAAGAACTTCAAGTTCAACTTTCTGCCTGGTCTTCTATACTGGACGATACAATCCCAGCGACGAAGTCAAAAGCACCATGCACTTTTCTTTTACTCACGAAAAGAAATATTGCAACAAGAGTTTCTGGGGGTTTTAATTGGTTCTTACCAAATTTGACAGTAAAAGGACAAAAACGTTGCAGGATCGTTAACTTTGTCGAAGACCCCTTTAGCTCTAGTAAGTTATTGATGTTCTATTTCTGTTTTTTTTTTATATATTTCGCCTCGATCCGTGGAAATCGGAGACCGTTGGATCTGTTTCTGTCACGAAAGTCTGGTTCTCATTATTCCGCACCGCCAACCTACCTGCTACCTGATAGCCCCCATTACAGCCTTTGATGCATATTCTGACACCTACGCCGCCGATTCCTATTTCCCTTTCGTAAACGGTCTTTGCCATTTTTAACGGTCAATGCCACCATTGGTAACCAAGCCTTTAGTCATGATAGTAGCAATATATTCCTTGGATTAAGCTACAATAAGACAAATAATACGTTTTTGAATAGTCCTAGAAAGAACGACATTGAAGTCAAAGTTAAATTTACCTTAAAAATTATGGTCATCTGTAACTGATGTAACAGTTACGAAAGACAGTTTGCTAGTGTATGTACTTAATTTTTTTTGAATTTTGGCGGGTCGGTGTGGTAGTGTAGTGGTAAAGGAGAGAGATTAGGATACGAAAGGTCCGGTTTCGAGGTCCAGGTTTGACCCTGGGTTGCGATATTCCTTCCTTTTTAATAGAAACGCTTTCAATAACAGGTCAAACATTTTTTTCCGTGTCTTAAAAATGGCAGCGACCATATACGAAAGGGACTACTGCGCCGCTGGTAGCAAGGGCCATCCCAGGTATTTGCCGCCGGCATGCCGGAAAAGTTGAACCCCAGTCAGCTTCGTAGGCATAACGGCGGAAACTGACAGTGTTGTCGACCGACTTCTTTCTCTATATCGGACAGTATCCAAAGCAATAACAGTGGCTATATCACAGGTAGGGAAGCGGCATAATGAGAACTCTGTGTGAAAGTTTCGTACACAGCAGAGAACATAGTTCTTGGCTGAGTGCGGGGCCGTGAATTTAAAGCCAACGAAATTACTGACTGACCAATCACAGAACGACCTGATCGTCGAACTACCCATTGCCAATCAAGCCTAGCAAAATAGGATAAGTCACGGTTGCCTGAATTTACTTAACTTGAGAAGCTTATTGCATAGCTGACCTTACCAATGAATTACTTCAGTTTGCACGTAACTGAAAACGGCTCATTTGTTATTAGTAGCAGGACTTACTTGTTATATCCTTAGTCATTGTAACCAGAGCTTTGCCTTTACTCATGTCTACTGTCTCCACCTCTTCACCACTCATCGCCTCAATAAAGTTCAAAACTCCGTCTCGTGTCGTCGACTCACTCAGCCCGCAAATAAGCAGTTTCTTTGGCTCAAACTTTGCGTCTTCTCCTGTATTGTCGTTTGTATGAGAATCTTGAACATCCATTCCACTAGAAAGGCTCTGGGTTCGTCTTAATCCTAACTGGCCACGTCCTCTATTAATGTTGGGTCCAGACCTCCCCCTATTCCCTTGTTCACGTCTAGTTGGATAAATTCCCTCTCTACCAGAAAGGTCAAGCTCGTCATAGTATCTTTCATCTGCCAGAGAGACTGATCGTTCACGTCCCCAGTATGGACCTTGGCCGCCGCCTCCTTGTCCGCGTCTAAACTGACCTCTTCCTCGTCCCCTTTGAGAGACATGCGGTTGGCCTTGGAAAAACGAATCGCTTTCCAAAACGTTTTCATCGCGTCCTCTGCGGCCACGACCCTTGGGTTTGGGTTGGGGTTTTGGTTGATTCCATCGTCCTCTCCAGTTATCACGTCCCCTCTGGTTCTGAAACGTGTAGTCATTCACTGGAAATCCATGGGGAAAATCGTCTTTGTATTCTTGGAAATCTTCGTGTGCCTGGAAGAACCCTCCTCTGGGTCCAAATCCTCCTCTTGGCCTTCCTCCGAACACTCGGCCTCCTTGTCTTATACCATGATCGTTCCCACGCGTTACGTTTGGTTCATAACTGTCGAAACTATTTCCCAGTGTCCTTTCTCCTTGTTCTTCCTGTGTTTTGTTTTGATTTTCATTGTTCTTCTTTCTTCTCCCTCCCCTTCTTCCTCTCCTTCTTTTTTTCTGATAGCCTTGTGATTCGCATTTTTCACCTCCCTTGTTTTCTGATTGTGGCCGTTCAGGCGAGGGACCCCAGGCAGTGGGCGGATTACTCGTCGGGGTTTTGAAAAGGTCGCGTGGATTTTCCATATCCTGAAATTCTTGTAATCTCTGACTTGCCAAGTTCAGGTCTCCGTTAACATCATCGCGGCAAAGAACTCTTTTAATGAGAACCCTCGGTACACAGGAGAAAACTTCCTCGAGCTTTTTTAGCTTTTCCTCCAGCTTCTCTGGATCCTCTTCTTCAATTTTCCTGGAGGAGGCTCTATCCATTGAAAAGTCCTCCTCCTCCTCCTCCTCCTCCTCCTCCTCCTCGTCTTCGTTTCCCCTCCCTTCGTCTGCGACTACAAAGTCCCTTATATCGAAATCCTCTTCTTCATTGCTTCCACTCTCTTCTTCCTCATCCTCTTCGTAGCTGTTTTCATCTTCTGTAATAGAAAAAGCATTGCTCATAATCTACAGTTTTTGGGCATTTGTTCTCTCATTCTCTTGACACCAAAACAACTCAAATCTCAATTCTTTATCTCAAATCTTTATTTTAACACGGTACAAATTCATCAGGTTTTTTGTTACACATAAAGTATAAACTACATAACAATATTTAATAATAATAAATACATATCTAAAGAGTCTCTTAAAAATACTACTCAAAATTACACTAAACTGTACCTGTTTTCCATGAATGCCGTGTATCTAACTTAATTAACTAAAATGAAAGTTTAACAATTGCTTAAAACGATTTAGAGATTTCTCTTGCCTAAGATTAATGAATAAGCGGACGCCTTACATGATTTCCCATACCGGTATATCGCCTCGCAACAAACAGTTACGGAATTAATTATAAAGAACGGAGATTTCCCCCCTCCTCCGAATTTCGTTAGCCTCTTGCTTATTTCTTAGTAAAATTACCAAAAGTGTTTGGCTGAGTGAAAATTTCACCGAGGCTTCATTTTTTTCGAAAAAAAGTGAGTATAGTAGCTAAATGAAAGAGTAATATGCTTTGTGCAAAAAGAAAAAACTTTTTTCTCAAACAGAATACTTTACATCCGCCAGAAAGCATCCTCTTTCAAGGTCCCCTTGAATCTTCAACATTAGTTATCTTTCATACCTAGATTTATAACTGATGAATATAAACACTTTACGTCCACAGTTAAAAAAACAATAGATGTAATGAGACCCCGATGTGCCAAATATTTGGATATAGGTGAGCCACTTAGGGTTTGAAACCCAGACCCTGTTTTGGACAACAACTTCAATTTTATTGCCCTGTTTAGGACAAAGGAAAAAATGAACACCGTCTTGTTTTAGAGCCATTTATTGGCAATCGTAATAGAGCAAATCCACGTTATAGTCATTGCTATTGTATCATCAAGCAAGTCAAAACAATCAGGATAGAATCACACGAAATTACGGTATATACCCTCTTTAGGACAGAGAGGATAAAACCCATACCCTGTCCAGCGGCACATCCCGGTACATCCCTGAGGTGGAGCGGGAAAAGGGAAGCCAGGGAAAAGCGTCCTGGGGACGAGGTTGATCCCCGTATAAATAGATAGAGAGCTTCCTCAATTATCAACAGAGAGCCTAAAGGCACATGTGTTTACAGCGATAACAAAGATTACACTGCCGTAATAAATGGTAGTACAATGGACGTAGAATTACAGTGAAAGTTCTCTTTTGACTACAGAGGTGTACAGTTGTAAAATTTGTACCATTAGACAAGGTTATATTTAACGCATCTTTTTCTTTCGAGCCACCATTTTTGGCGTTTTTTCTCCTTGCTTCATACTTATCAACTTAGAAAAAGCTGTGCTTGGATTCATAGAGTCAAGAAAAAGGTTAGTTTTCGTTTTTAGCTCATTGAAGAGGTCTCTCCTAGGATCCCTATAAGCTATGCAATTCATCAAAAAATGTTCCTCGTCTTCTATTCCAGTGTTACATAACGCACAGATTGTCTGATGGTTGATAGGGTTTAGCCTATCGCCCAGTTTTAATTGCAAGTTTATGGTTGCTTAATCTTAGGTTTGTGATTGCTACTCTATGATTGATGTTTCTTACGTTTGTGAGGTAATTTTCGTAGTCATGGGTAAGTTTAAACTTTTAAATTTTCTGAAAGTTCTTAGTTTTTTTTTTTGATTCGGGTCCGTTCGGTAATCATGGTGTATTTCGCTAATACATGTTTGTTGTTCTATGCATGTCTAAAAGTCTCTGTCGTACGTAGTTCATGGTTGCGGGAGTGTTCGTTTTCGCTGACCATATGTCGCCAAGACCTGAGAGATTTAATAGCCGTTTTAGTTTGCTTGGCCAAAGTCCCTTTTTGTCTTGGCCAATTAGATCTGCAAATGATATTCCAGAGAGTCTTGGCCAATTAGATCCGCAAATGCTATTCCAGAGAGTTTCTTTTGGTCCTCCAGCTCACAAAATTTCAACCAAAATTTAATGGCTTTGCGCTTTGTCTTCCTTCGGGTTGGGAATTGGCCTACCTCCGATCTGCACGCATTTGAGCTACAGAATTTGTTAACTCCCAATAGCCACCTGATGAACTTTGTTTGTACAAACTCGATTGGATTCCTTCCCGTATAGGCCATATAAGTACACCCACCCCCCTCCCCTCCCCCGGGGGATAGGTGTAAGTAGTAACTTCACTCAAAGATAATCACGTCAGACAAATATCGCCTTCATCCTAAGGAGGGAGGAGACGACCTTCGGTTATCTCCTGCAGTCCCGGGGGGGAAGGGGGACTCCCATATGAAAGGGGCAGGGATGCGCGTCAGACATTTTGAAATAAAGAATGGTTGTCAGAGAAAACCGGGCAAAATGTTAAAATGTCAACAGAAAAAGCTCATACTAACATCGTAGATAGATCAGGTGGAGTAATGGACAAATATACAAAACATAGGTTCTTTACTGCTCTTGTATTAGAGATATGAGCATAATCATATTTGACCCCTTCGGACGCCATTTTTATAAGCAAAGTTTGACCATTTTCTGAAGCTCACAAAATCCTCAAATTTTAAGCGATACAACACAACACAGGGCTACTTTCTAAAACCATACAGGCAAGACTTAAATTTTCTTATTTTACCTGACCTAAGCTCAGTGTCTGCAAACGAGCCAAAAATCGGTCATTTTTGAATTGATCTATAGTGCACAACTAAATCGAGAGTACAACTCTTACAACCAAATTGAAGTCTACCATGATCCATGTAATCAAAACACTAAAAGTCATTTTGGGTCATTGAAACTGTCCTCAGACACATAGCATGACCCTTTTCCGACGCTGCACGTAGAGAGATAATATCCGGAATAGAAAGTGAAAGTGCACTGATACGGTTACAGGGGCTTTCCCCAAAACATCCTGGAAACAACGAACGTGATTGTCAACGGTAACAAAAAATAAATAAATAAACATGTCGCTTTCCTTCTCCTTCCACTTTTGGGCTGGCAAATGCATTTATAAACATCTGATCTAGTCTACGGATTCGAGTCAGAATTACAGAAGTACTTTAGAACGTAAAATGTTGAAAGTAACACATGATTGAACACAAAGGCATCAAACCTAAATACTGTAACTCAATGTGAATATAACAAAGCGATTATGTTTAAAAGACAACGGTTAGGAGTGATAATGACACGTAAACGTCAGGCATCGCCGGGTTCTGTTAATACCCCTTGGCTTGCATGGGCTATGAATTATATAAATTCAGTGTCGTCTTTTAAGTAACTTGCGATTTGTTAAATGCAAGCAAAACAGATCTCTCTTAAATAAAATGGATACTGTTGACGGATAAACATGAGGAAGGATATATCTCTTAAAAGGCAAAAAACTCAAATTATAGTTTATACTTACCAAAACTATCCATTACACCGGCTTGTGAGTAAAGGTCGTTCTATGATAAAGTCAAAACAAAACAAGGAAAGAAAGTGAGTTATATACGAAGGTATAAATGATGTTATATGTTGTTAATTTTGAGATGGACTGTACTTGCGTACATCCATAAAACAGTCAATAACAACCTTCAAGCAGGCGTGTGTACGTGTGCTATGTGCAAGTGGTTTTCATTTGAACGACAACATCCTTGGAGACTACGTTCCTTGTTACGGAAGTTGGCACTGAAGTAAGCGGCGATCGGAAAGAATACATGATCACGATGCGATTAAGGCCATAAAGTGGAACTATTCCTTGCTGTAAGGCGAAGTCCTGCAGGATCAGTCGAACAAAACTTACCTAAGTTGATATCCAGTAATAGCACGATTTCAAAGCATAAGAAAAGTAGTGCTTTACACAACAGTTTCGCTTTGAATGAAATTTTCAGCAGGTTTTCACGAAACAATTCTGCTGCTTCCTGGTTTCCCGGAAAAAGGCGCATCCAGAGCCAGGTAGTTGAACGCTGTCCTAATTACCGCGGGCTCTGCAACTTTGAAAGCTTTTCATGTATGAGGTGGGCACAGAAGTCCCCAGCGATGTGCAAAAGATAATTTAATCCGGGTTTCCATGCGGCGGTCTGCTGTTGTCATGCAAGCCTTGAAATCTTTCCCACAATACTGTAACTCATTTTGGGAGACAAAAGCAGCTGCTGGGTTCGCCTCCTATCAGTACCCGAGCTGGGATTATAATTCCTAACCATGTTTTTCATTTGAATTTTTTGTTCCATTATCCCTGCAAAACCCATGAGGGGAGAGGATAATTATGTGTTTAAATTTAAATTTTTACTTCAACATAACATTTCGCGTTGCTCACTGATGATTTAGTGATAGATAGTCAGGTTTTCATTAGTAATCCACCTTCCAATTCATCTGGGCCTAATTAATTCCTAATCTTCTGATTTAAAATATTCACTTACTATCTATATTAGGAAGAAAGCGTAAAATGCTTTCACAGCCACGCAGCTTCCACAAAATGTGAGGTAACATTATCAAAATCACACCAGCAGAACATTTCTGTATGTCATTTCTTGGTTTTGCTCTAGTCTTTGTTGATTTCCTGCACGGCTGAGACCAAAGGCCCCGGAAACGTATGGCATACCCTCGGTTTCTCAGAAAGCCGGAAGTACGTCAGGCTGATTTTCCCCTCAAGCTTTCAGCAGTAACAAGCCAAGCTGGTCTTCTTTCGTGTTCTGCTTTCCGTTCATAGGAACTCATGGAAGACGGCCAAGATGAGAATTTTTGCTGTCTTGAAACCTGGTAACACAAGCCAAAGGTAATTTTCTTCCAATGACTTCCCAAATGGATTTCAAGTTCTTCTGTGGTTAAAGCTAATTCTATTTATAGTAACAACGTCTAGGATTCATCTAAGCAACTTGAAAATGCTGAAAAATGCCATCACACAACTCATCTCAGATTCCCCAAACCAGAACTCCTGAGGAACCTGCAAAATTAAAAAAATACGAAATTTAAAACTGAAAACATACGTTAGAAATCGGGATTTTATTCAATTGATTCAGCATCATGCTTCACAGCATGGCAAGTATTCTGCAGTCTGTATTCTGCTTTTAATACCTGCAGCAACAAACAAACAAAAACTATTTCCAAAATCTAAACTGTATCTTGAATGAAATAGAGTGTAGTGGGACAGGTTTCTAACCGCGCCAAACAGCTGTCGGGGGAAAGCCTTTATGCCTCTCTGAAATAAGTTGTACAAACTGAGGAAAAGGTCACAATTAAAAGCTTCTATATATACGACGTATTTTACAAGATAAACGGACCTTTATCATATCATTTTGAATCTAATTATAGTTTATAGATTTACTTTAGAGGACGTCCATAGAGACAACCTCTCAGTCTACCTTCCAAATATGTTAAGCATTGACAACAGTGGGTTTAGAATTTTCTGGCGTAAACATGTATAGTCGACTCCCGATAACTCGAAGCTTCTAGGGAAATCGAAAAAAGTTCGAGTTATCGTGAGTTTAAAGTAAATAACCAGAAGTAAGAAATAAGCAAATGGATGGGGAATGAATTGCAATTACCAAACAAGGTATACAGAAATGGACACTGAATTTGAACTTAAGTGACAGAGAAGTAAGGACAAAGAATTGATACGGTTGTTTCGGAAATAAATTCAATGATTTGGACTTCAGTCCGTTCACAGTTTTTTCCCGACTTGTCACGCTCTTTTAACTTAGTTCGAGTTATCGCGGGTAAAATGTGTATTCTCGGCTTTCACATGACGTCACCAAAATTCAAACTGTGAAACTATCGATTCTTCTGAGTTTCTGAGTTTCATGAGGTATTACAGCACCTAAACACCTTTATTTAAACAAAGTTTTGGTTCGAAAGGGTCCTTCGTTTTGCGATAGAGGACGTTTGAATTTCTTTGCTTTTGCGTGACGCAGCATTTAGCTGGCGGCCGGGAAGGCTCTTATGTGGGTTAAAAACATTACCAATTTTGGGAGATTTTGCTATCTAAACATTCCTTGTCTCAGAATAAATATCACTTTAACCCTTTATGAGTTTTTCAAGCGATGAATTCACGCATTAGTAAGAAAACTCAAAAACAGATGTTTGTTGGTTTCTGGCGGCCATATTTGTGCCGCTCAAAGGAACACAAACATAGCGTCTCCATACAAAGCTTTACTAAATTTGGGTAAAACGTTTTTCCGAATATCTCGCATATGAAATATCGCACAGACCTGATTCTTGGCGAGGCCGTTACATATTTATCTTCTTTTATTTCCTAGATTCTGGACTTTCTGTATTGAATGGTTTGCAATTTTATTTTGATTGCGTGACAGTGAAAACCCCCCATAGAAAGGATATATTAAGAAGAAACAAAAATTACTTCGAGTTAGCAGGAGGTTCGAGTTACCGAAGGTAAAATTATAGTAATACTAAATGCATGAAGGAAATCCAGGGAAAATCGACTCTGGTTCGAGTTAGCACGGGGTTCGAGTTAGCGAGGGCTCGAGTTATCGAGAGTCGACTGAAGTTCAAAGGGCCACAAAATTTTCTCGGCATTTTCCTGCAGCAGTTAACTGAAGCAATCTTTCCAAAGCTGTGTTAAAAAAAGCACCTGCTTTTCTTTTTACGTAAAATAATTGTAAAAACGTTCTACTTCGATGTGCGACAAACAATTTTTTATATAAAATGACGTCAGCCAAATCCTCTGTTGGCCAGAACCTCTTTAGAACCTCTAATTTGAAAGGTTCTTGTTGGCCCGAAGCTCTATTGTTTCAGAGTTGTGGTTCATTGTTAGTTTTGTTTGGGTTAGGGCTATCTATTGTTTTCTAAACCGATCCTGTGAGCCGTTCTTAGAGATTCCGGCCCACCCCAAATCCTTCTGTTTTATCCAAGACAAAAATGTAAAGATTAAAAATAACAAAACAGTTAAGACAAAAACGACTTGAGGTTTCCCTCAAAGACCTTAAGTCGTTTTCGGTTTTGGTTTTTTGTCATTACTGACCCCTTCATTAATGTTTGTCACACTATACTTTCAAAAAGAATAGAGGGTCTCAATCAATGGGGTGGTGGCTTTCACTACGGAAGCCCAGAGGGGTCACTGAGCTATTTCGTTTTTATTTTTAACTTTTCCAATTTTGTTTTTAACTTTTCTATTTTTACTTCGCCATTTTGCCTTTGGGTTGAGATTATAGTTTTATTTTTTTCATTTGTCATTTTCGAGTTGTCAATATTCTTTTCGCTTTTTTACTTAACTTCTCTATTTTCCGTTTTTGTTTTTATTTTTGCTTTAACTTCTCCATTTTCCATTTTTGTTTTTGTCTTAATTTATAAATTAAATAATACAAACCATGCCAATATGCCGTTTATTTTCTACAAGAAGTTCATTGTACAAAAAACAAAGAGCACATATGGTCCGCGGAGTTGGGGTATTCCGCCATATTTAGCAGCTTCTCTAGCGCCAGCGCCGGAGTATGTGTGCTTTTTAATAATAATTTCAACTTTCAAATTTTAAAATCCTTTTCCGATCCAGAGGGAAGGTTCGTCATGGTTGATATCAAATTAGAAAGTAAGCTAGATCTTAACCTTGGTTAATATTCATGCACCAAATGAAGACAAGCCTACATTCTTCCAAAACGTTCTAAACAAACTTCTCTGTTTTGACTGCAGAGAGATAATTCTTGGTGGAGACTTAAATTTAGTGCTTGATGTCCAAAAAGACAAAAAAGGTGGAAGACCGGTAACCCACAACAACTCGCTAAAAGAGGTCCAGCACATTTAAAATGTATTGGATCTCATAGACATTTGGCGTTGCTTTAATCCAGAAGCTAAAAGATTCACTTGGAGGAGAAGCAAACCTGACATACACTGCCGCCTAGACTTTTTTTTGACAAGCTCTGGCTTAAGCTTAAGTACATCTATCACCAATGCAGACATACTACATGCTGGGTACAAAACAGATCACTCTTTAATATCTATTCATTTGGCAAATAATGCAAACCCGAAGGGCCCGGGTTTTTGGAAATTGAACACCTCTTTCCTGTTAGATGAAGAAAATGAATATGCGAACAATAACGAGATTGATGCCATTCTATTATGGGACACCATGAAGATGCAAATTAGGTCAAGCTCTCTAAACTACGCAAGGAGAAAGAAAGCTAAAATGAAATCACTTGAGTTAAAACTTGCATCTGAAATATTGTCTCTCCAAAAGGAGTTACAAGAAAACAACATTTCTGAAAATGAGAAAGTCCAGATTTATAGTGAAATAGATTTCAAAATATAAAACTCGAGGAGCAATATTAAGATCCAAGTCTCTGTGGCATAATGAAGGAGAGAAAAATACAAAATACTTCCTAAACTTGGAAAAACGACATTTCAATAAAAAAAAAACATCAAACACCTCACATCAGCAAATGATAATGTCGTCAATACAGATAGCGAGATCCTAGAAGAAGCAAAATCCTTCTATCAGAATCTTTATTCTTCAGCTAATACGCAACCCGACACTAAGGAAGAAAATATGTTTTTCCCAGACGGAAATACTCTTATCCTAAATGAGCAAGAGCAAAAACAGTGTGAAGGCTTCCTGACTGCCTCTGAATGTTTAGAAAGTTTAAAGTCGATGGAATCAAACAAGAGCCCTGGAAGTGACGGCCTCCCAGCCGAATTCTATAAAGTCTTTTGGAATGACATCAGTCAGCATCTGCTAAAAGCCTATAAATTGTGCATATACAAAAGGTCTCTTATCGATTACTCAAAGAAGAGGATTGGTGATTACTCGATCTCATACTAAAGAAGAACAAACCGACCAACCTGCTAAAAAACAGGAGGCCTATGACCCTGCTTAATTGCGAATACAAAATAGCCACCAAATCCATTGCAAGTAGAATACGAAAGGTACTACCAAAGATAATTAACAACGTACGATCAAACTGGTTCTCTAAAAGGCCGATTCATCGGAGAAAACATCAGACTTATTGATAGTATTATTAATTACACAAATACAGAAAAAAAGGCCCGGTCTACTACTGTTTGTCGACTTCGAAAAAGCCTTCGATAGTATTGATTGGTCCTTTATAGAAAAAACTCTGAAGTACTATAACTTTGGAACCTCTCTGGTTACTTGGGTAAAAGTATTTTATACCGATATCAGCAGCTGTGTTCTGAACAACGGATGGTCTTCGGACTTTTTCAACTTAGGTCGCGGTGTGAGACAGGGAGGCCCGCTGTCCCCATATTTATTTATTTTATGCACTGAAATACTAGGTAATACAGTAAGGAAAGATAATAAGGTCTTTGGAATAAAGATTTTTCATACTGAGTGTAAGTTATCACAATATGCAGATGACACGACTATGATTTTGGATGGCTCCAAGTTCTCCTTTTTGAGATCTCTGTACTTACTTGATGCTTTCGCTTCCATATCGGGTTTGAAGGTCAACTATGAAAAAACTGAAGCCCTCTGGATTGGCGCCTCTAAAAGTTCTAATCGCACTTTCCCTTCAAGTAAACCAATAACTTGGGCAAACGAGAAGGTCTTCGCCTTGGGACTGTGGTTTTCGACTTTGGAAGATAGGCCTCTTAATTCTAACTTTATTGAGAAAATTGAGAAAATAAGGAGTATCTTAGATAATTGGTCGGCTAGAAGACTGACCCTCTTGGGTAAAATTGCAATCATAAAAACTCTAGCCGTATCACAAATACTACTTTTTGTCATCTCTTCCAACACCTTCTGACATACTCAAGACAATCAGTTCTATAATGTACGATTTCCTTTGGGACGGTAAGGGCGATAAAATCAAAAGGACGACAACGATAAATAATTACGCGAAAGGAGGACTTAAGATGTTAGATATTCAAAGCTTTAATGAATCCTTGAAAATGAAATGGATCCAAAGGGATCTAAATGAAGAAAGTAAAGGGACGTGGAAACTTTTTTTTGACCATTACTTAGAGAAGTACTGTACGGAGGAAAACTATTTTTCCGAAGCAATTTGAAACAGCAAGATTCCACACTGCTCAACTCATGGACCCTTTCTAAAAAGAAATCTTACAGTACTGGACAAAATTTAATTACAAAGACGATAACCTCGATTTCGCCTCCACATATATATGGTACGACTCTCACATTAGAATTGAAAATCGTCCATTCTTAATCTACAGATCATGGTTGAGCGCGGGGATAAAGGGGATTAGAGATCTGTTAGATAACAACCAGAATTTTCTAAGCTATAACGCCTTCATAGATAAATATAGCATCAAAACCAACTATCTCGAATATCACAAAGTGATATCTGCTGTACCACATTACAAGAAAGTACACTCAACAGGGTATCATGAGCCAACTCCAAAGGATCCAGTTGATACCCTTCTGTCTCACACCAAAGTTTCCAAGAAAATTTATGAATGTCTATAAGAAACGAAAAAGCTTGCATACCATCAAGGAGTTAGGGAAAGTGGTTGGAAGAGAGGGACATAAATTGTAATCTTAGTATAATAGTAAACTGGGAAAATACGTACTGTCTATCATCTCTGTGTACAAGAGAGTCAAAGCTTATAGCGTTCCAATTTAAATTCCTTCACAGAAAAATAGCCACAAATGACTTTCTGTACAAAATAGGTATCAAACAAACAGATTCCTGCTTCTTTTGGGAGGAACAAAAAGAAACCCTCGTTCATCTATTCTGGACTTGCAAATACACTCAGAACTTCTGGAAGAGCATGTTCGAGTGGATCTCTCAAAATTTCAAAGATTTAGAAAACGTCTCTCCCTCCTTGTCTCTCTGTTTCGGTCTCACTGACGACGTAAAAGACCTCTTTCATCACCTACTCCTTATAGCTAGACATTACATATACACCTGCAGTAACCAGTTACTGATGACGAAATTTGGAAGAATTTTGTGTTTAACGAGGAAATGACGTCAAAAATGCAGCCCGCTACAGGTTAAGGCACCATTACCGAGAAGACCTGGGGACGAGGCTGAGTTGTTTTGGTTGTGACAAAAAAATGGTGAACATATCACTCCTTTCAAGAGTAAGAAGTACCGCCGGAACTAGGCAAAATAATAGCTAAAAACATGGCAAAAACAGCAAGAAGACAACTCGGAGGGCGACATCTACTATTTCGAGAATATTTGCGGAGATGCAGGTGAGCAGTTTTTAGCTATGTTTTTAAACTAGGAGTTATTTTGAATGAATAATAAAGCAATTAATGCATTCGGCTTTCGTGGGATATGAAGAATTAAGCAGTTCTCGGAGGCTGTTATCCACCTCGGCCGTCGACCTCGGTGGATAACACCCTCCTCGATCTGCCTCATTAATTCTTCATATCCTACTCAGCCTCGTTCATTAATTGCTAATCATAAAACTATTTAACAGATGCGCTACAAAGCCAATCTGTTGGAAAAGGTATATAGGGCGACATCTTCTATCTCTTGGATACTAGAAGAGAACAAATAACACACTTCATTGAACAAGGAATTAATCACTACGCTTCTATTAAATTTAAAGCGGAAATCTCTGAAAACGAAATCTCACTTCTGGATACAATTGTGTACAAAGGGGAAAGGTAAAGGCTTGATGAAAGATGAGACTCTCCGGCTACTAACAAATTTCTCAAAAAAAAAATGTTCAAAAAATACAAGAAGAATTTTAAAAGCATCTTAACTAGAAAGAGATCCACAGGATTTAATATATCTAAACCTCTCTGAAATACACTTTGAAAACAGGAAAGAGGCACTAAAACGTTCAAGAGGAAAATCATTTTGTCCTTTGTCACACAATATCAACCATCAGTTCCTAACCTTACACACATTCTTATGAAACACTGGCAAATGATAGAGAACCAACCTTTTCTAAGACAGATCTACAAAGAACCTCCAATTATATCATACAAATGAGGACGGTCTCTAAAGGATATACTAGTAAAAGCTTGACTATGAGAAAGGCTTAACTGACACATTCGTCGAAGGCAGGAGTCAGGCTTGTCAACCATGAAAAATAAAAAAGTGAAAAATAAAAACTGACATCTCAACCGCAAGGGAAAATGGCGAAGTGAAAATCAAAAAATTAAAAAAAAATGGAAAAGTGAAAAATAAAAACGAAACAGATCGGTGACTCCCCTGGGCTTCCGTATTTTACGGTTATCGGCTAAAATTTTGGCTTTTTTACGGCTATCGGTTAATTTTTTTCGGTTACGGTAAACAAAAAAGTTAAAAGTTAACTTCTTTTGTTTCAAAGAGTTAAATATTAAATAAACCTCTATTTTTGTATATTTAAAGCAAATAAAGATCCTAGGATAATCTCAGGATGAATTTAGAGAAAATGTATGGGCTTTCTTTCCCCAGGGACAAAGCAAACTGTCCTTAATCAGTAACGAGCTGGCCGTATTGGGTATTAAGCGGGGTTTCATTGTACTTTTAACGTATGCCACTTCTAATATTATTTTACCTGTTTTACACATAGAGATGTCAAGAGTTAATTTAAAAGAATCTTTGTGAAAAAGCAAAGCATACACGCGAACGCCCATCTCGCGGCCGGGGCGCGACATCCAGTTATAACAAAATAACCAAATTAGCGAAGGCCAATCAGAAACGGAGAAATAGTTTAAAAGATTGATGATAATGGTTAATTTTTAAGTAGACCAGTAAAAACTAGTAAAGGTTGGCCGGGACGCTATTGTTCAAAACTTAAATAAATTATTCTCACCATTTTTTGCAGGCAAACAGTTTTGAGTAAGAGCAATAAAATAGCTTGGGTGAACAATCTAAGTGGACCCTGCTGTGTTCACAACTGAAGGTTTTTCATCTGCTAGAGACGGCAATGGAATTAGAAGAAAAAGTAAGGATACTCAAAGAACAATTCAGTTCTTTGCCAGGGATCCTTATCAAAAAGACTCTTTGTAGCGATGACATTAATGAAGACCTTGAGAAATGCAAACAGCGGTTGCAAGAATTTAACAAGCAAATTAATAATCCATCTCTTAGGAGTACCTCAGTAGGCACTACAACGGGATTACATGATCCGTCACAGGAAGGGTGTGTCAGCACAGACAAGGCAGAAGATCTTTCTGAAAATAGTTTGGAGAATCGAAATGTAAAAGGTAAGCATAGCACCCCAAAGAGGGGAACAGTAAATCTCAAACGATAAATATGTTAACAGCATAGAAGACCACTATTATACGACTTGACCAAGCAAGCTGCCCTGTCTCCATGTGTGTACTAAATCGGCCTCGTGTTCTTTCTATTCGCTCTGGTTTCGCTTTATATTTGCCCTGATTTTAGTTTTTATGATGATTTTTAGACTTTTTTCTATTATTCACATAGCTCATATAAATCTCGTTCTTTATTAAGTCAGGGTGATTGGGATCGTTCAGTCCTGTGACACTTTTAGGCAATAGTCAATTGTGTTATGGTAGGAAGCTTTGCTGAAACAGAAAAGTCGGACATTTTTCTTTTTAATTCTTGTTCTTCCCTTTTATCTTACTTTTCTCCCTCTTCTTCTTCGTCCTCTTCTTCTTCTTCTTCTTCTTCTTCTTAATATTATTATTATTATTCTCCTTTTTCTACGCCTTTTCCCTTTTCGTCTGGCTTTCCACTGTCAGTTAGCAACCCTTGAAAAGGACCCTTTAGATGATTCAGAAAGCACATGCATTCAAAACCAAGATATGGGAAAACAATACTGCTATGTACATTTTAGGTGGCTTGTCCTCCTCTTTCAAGTCTTTTGCTGCTCCGAATCCTTGTGGGTGGAACAACGCTACCACGTTTGTAGAACAAAGACCTCTTGATAACTGCAACGTGAAGCCTATGTTCTCAGCCCCCAAACTTGAACAACTATCGGATCTAGCAAAGATGATGTCGCAGAGTCCAGGAATCATAGCCGAGAATCCCAAAATGATGGTTCCAGATCCTCCCAAACTTAAATCCCAGTCAAATGCTATTAACAGTGGCAAACACAGCGTTCATGAAACTTGCCTGAATCCTTATGCAAGCAAAATGGCATTTGAAAAACAAAGATATCTTCATAACGGCGACGTGAAACCTACGATCTCATCAGTTCGGAAACTTGGAGAAGTATCGGATCCAGCAAAGATAATCACACAGAGCCCAGCAGTCATATCCAAAGGCAAAAGGATGGTCACAGATTCCCCGAAACCTAAATCCAAATCAAATGTTAATCTTCATAATAACACGGAAAAGGTGTCGCGTCCTGAAATAATGCGCACACAGAAAGAAGAGTTAGCCACTACTGTAAAGAGGAATGCCCCTAGTCCCCCCAAAACCAAACCTAAACCAGCCTGGAGGACAAAACGAGGTAAGACAAGAGCCCTTTAATTTATGATAAGACATCAAGGCAGAAAACAGAAGAAGAATTTTTTTTCAGGAGTAAGAAAGTTATTTCCAGTGATGAGACGGGTCAGCCTTCCTAATGAAATGCGGTGGACTAGAAAGAAGGTTTTCACACTGAATCTTATGTTTCGTATTGGAGAGCGCAATATACGTTAGGTTCTAGGCGTGTATATTTTGCCTTCCTTTGTTATTCGAGATCAAGCAATAAAATTGTGCTTCAAGTGTAACTATCAAGTTTTACCGAAAGAAATCTACAACAGCATAAGATGCATGACGAGTTTAACTTCCCTGGAGCCGCTTCCGACAACCCACGAGCCCATACAATAATACATCTGCCACCACAGTTATATGTTCGTGGCAACAAGGCCAGTAAGGGTCCCACAAGCTTACACCTAACATTAGTCCTATGAAGAGTTGTACTATCATTTCTACCTTTTTCTTTTTTACTTTTTTTGGGGGGGTGTTGTTGAAAAGGATATATTCGGCTTTTAGATGTTTAACTTTTTTTATTCCGTAGTGCAAAACGAGGTATATAAGCAAAAAAAGACACAAAACAGCGGAGAAGATGAACGGCACTCCAGTGAAAGAACAGTATCTGATGCCACCTCTAATGCCAGCGTGAATACTCAAGAATTAGAGGAGAAGATCAAAAAGCTTAAGGAGGAATTCCCTCGTTCGCCGAGAGTCCTCATTAAGAAGACTCTTTGTAGTGATGACGTTCAGTGTGATCTTGTGAAAGCCAAAAGACGGCTACAGGAATTTTCACAAGTGGACGATCCATCTCTCAAGAGTCCTGTGACAACTGAGTTCATCTCGGACAACTCAAACAGAGATCCGCAGATGAACAAAGGGAAACCTCATTCAGGTTTGTAAATAATGAAAAAAGTTGCTATGTAAGTACTGGAGACCATATTTTTTAGATTTATCGCCCTTAATGTTTCTGTTCATTTCCTTATGAAAAGGACTCTAGCGGAATTGCACTCCTTCATCATTCGGAAATGTTGCAATTCGAATGGAAACATTTGATTGACGTCCACGGCAACTCAGGCTCCAACCAACCTAGAAAAAAACCTATCAAGGGAGTGTGTTATTGGAAACCGCTGTACGTTCTACAAGTATATTCCGCCTTTCCTTGTTAGTCGATATCTAGGACTAAAAAAGTAGCACGGGTAGTATAAAGTTATCCTGAAGAAAATCTAAAACAACATAAGATAACGACTCGGTCGAACCCTGGATTTAAGTTGCCAGGAGTTGTGTCCAACGAACCCATGTAAAGAAGCTCGGATATTATTCATTATTTTTAGTTAGAATAGTTCAGCTCGCTCGAACAATATTTTGCTAGTAGCGACCAAAGGACAATATGCACAGATTATCTTGAAGTTGGTCTTCTGGGAAGAGGTGCATGTGTTGTTGTTGAGAAGGATGTTATGTGTTTTAATCTTTGTATTTTTATCGTATTCCGGGCTCCTAGATGGTTAACTTTTTTTATTCCATAGTGCAAAACGAGGTATATAGGCAAAAAAAGACACAAAACAGCGGAGAAGATGAACGGCACTCCATTGAAAGAACAGTAACTGAGGCCTCCTCTAATGCCAGCATGAATTCTCAAGAATTAGAGGATAAGATCAGAAAGCTCCAGGAGGAATTCCCTCGTTCACCGAGAGTCCTCATTAAGAAGACTCTTTGTAGTGATGACGTTCAGTGTGATCTTGTGAAAGCCAAAAAACGGTTACAGGAATTTTCACAAATAGACGATCCATCCCTCAAGAGTCCTGTGGCAACTGGGTTCGTCTCAGACAACTCATACAGAGATCCACAGATGGGCAAAGGGAAACCTCATTCAGGTTTGTAAATAATGAACATAGAACATATTTTCAAGATTTCTCTCCCCTACAAGTTTCTTTCCATTACCTTAAGCAGATTCGAGACGTAATCCAGTCTTGAGTCTCTATCCAAGGCAGTGATGATTGGAGAAGGCGGTAACTGAGCCGACATTTTCAGAATTTTGCTCTCTTTAATTTTCTTCGGCAGCTTTTACACTTCTTAACATTTCAAATCTGTTACTCCGAGATCATGTTATGGCATATATATTATTTGTCACTTTAACTTGAATTGTAAATCTCCTGAACAAATTCTGTGGAGTTATGATAATTCAATTGAAACGCCCCTTTGGCAGAAATTTTACATGGTACCATTTGTTTCATATCTATAGGATTTTGCAACAAGAATATCATTCTTCTTTTGTGAACTTTGTCTTTAGCCACTGAAAGACGCGAAATGATTAACTAAGTATATACATGTATATTGTGTTTAGCATTTACCAAATCAGTGAATCAATTAAGTGATTGGCTCCCGTAACTCGAAGTATACTTGGCTGTTCACCATTTTGGAACCCAAATCAATTTGGTGGGTCGTTTCGCGACAGTTTCAAATGATGACATTTTAGCTATTAATGAAGCACTTGTACCAAAAGAAGAAAAAATTTTAATTCTTAAATATGTTAAAAAGCCAAATTCACGATATTTTCGACGTCTGCACTTAAAAATTCTTTTCCTTTACATTATCTGCAATTTTTTAGCTTCCGAGCAGAATAAATTAAAATCTTAGAATCCTGAGGAGTTTCTGAACATGTTCATCGGTACAATGTTTTGTTTTTGTATTGCTTTGTTTGTTAATTCAGTCAGTCCGTTGAAATTGACACAAATGTGACAGTACTTGTGACGTGTGAAAAGAGAAGATGTCTATCTTCCGTACCGGATGCTGGACTTCGAGGAAGTTTAAATGCAGGCACACTGGGAGTGTTCGACACTGCCTCACAGATCAAATGACTGCACTGTGCACTTTTTTTTGCTGGCTCGAGGCCGGGTAAATGCTTCATTTTCGAGCCATATAGATAATAATAGTGACTGCTGGGACCTGTGTAAAAAATCATGCCATTGATGGGTGCCAGTACTTAGGAAAGTGTCCCCAATTTGCTGACAGTTAAGCTAAATATATTGCAACGAAAATGACGTTGTTATTATAATTATTATTATTATCACTGTTTTCTCCGACGAATGCTCCACGTTCTTAGACATGATGAATGACATTGGCATTGACAAAAAGCAGCAACTTTATATAATCAAGAAATTAAATGATGAACATAGCCATTAGCGCAACATATTACATCTTTTGGTGTAGAAATAGGAATTGGAATAGCCCAGACTTATGCAATTTTGATTTTCTTTTCTTCTTCGTCTTTCTTTTTTTCGAATAATTCAATCTCAAGCAGCATTTGTAAATTGCTTATACGTAGCGAGATTTACAATTGTACATTCAAAAACACAAATAAAGCTTCCATTATTATTATTATTATTATTATTATTATTATTATTATTATTATTATATAGAGCTAGTGTTTATTGAAGCAAAGTGTTTTTTTATAGCATTGCAAAGGAAGTATCGGGAACAGAAATATCAGGAAAGCGACGAAAACTCTAAAGAAGAAGATTATAATGAAGGTTATGGCAGTGATTATGAAGTAGAGTGTGGCGGTGATTGGCAAGATAATGATTATGCCGACAATGTGAGAAATTGGGATGATGACGATGAAAATGATTATGACTATGATTATGAAGAAGATTATAACGTTAGTTCTGAGGATTATGACGTCGACGATGTTCTAGAGTATGGTTACTATGATTATGAAGAAGATTGCGAAGAAGTTTGTTGTAATATTCCAGTGGTTTCACAACCATACGACAAACTAGGTAACCTCCTTCATGGTCAAACTTCTAGGGGAAGAAGAGTGGATTCTAAACTGATGCTGTTCTCGAACCAAGGTTGGTCTCGTCTTCAAAGCACAGGAGGATATTGCCCTGTCGAAGACCACTTGCAATTGAATGGAGGTAATTATTACAAAAATAGGGATCTCCAGTGTCAGACATGACTACGTAATGGTCTGGGCCTGGTTGTTCGAAGGCTGATTAGCCCTTAACCTGGGGTTAAATTTAACCCGGGTTTCTTATTCTTGTGTTCAAAAGCATTTTCTCGGATGATCTCTCCGTTATTTTTAGAGCTTCCAATCATTAACCTGTAGACCAAAAGAATTAAGACTGAACTGCTTTTTAAGCTTTCAAATCTGAATTCAAATCTCGCACTAACCCTGGGTTATCTTAACCCAGCTTTGAACAACTCGGCCCTGGTGATAAATACACCGAGGGTTCAGTTAACCTGCACTGTGGGGAAAAAACGGAGACAAACGTATTTCATGTCGTTACTGTAATTACTACTCTGATAATCTCCTACTTCTGAAGTGGAGAGGCATGTGGCTCGTTTGCCATCTCTCCATCAAGAGGCTCTCTTTTTATTATTAACCGCCTAGAATAATTAAATTGGGAAATAATGACCTTTTTTAACATTTTGCGCAAAGGGAATTCACACTCTCCATTTTCATCCTAACCTGGAGAGAGGACCATGGATCGACCAGGTTCAACTATGGTTTTACGATTAAAAAATAAAAGATTAAGATAACAGAAGAGAAGCATCAACTATATAGAAATGAAAGATAGCAAAAAAAAACTTAGACGCGTGCTAAAATAACGTAACAGAACAACATGCAGAAATGTCACATATCTGAATTGCTGATGACTCTGATTAAGTCAATCGGTCCTCATTTTCAATCGTAAGAAAGAAGAGACACTCCGACCAAAGTAAATCCAGTTGTACTAAGTATAATCTATACACAATGCAAGTTTCCACGGCACCCACACATAAATTATTGATATGGACCCTTTTTTTTTTAGATAACTTGTCTCCCAGCGGCTGGGCTCCAATGCCTCTTGACGAAAGGGGAAATGAAGTTGCTGTTCATACGGTGAACCTAGCAAGCACTTGTGCTGAGTACCAAGAGGTCGCACAGAGGGTAAGACAGACACTTCCGTCCCAGAATATTGTCAGCATCGCAAGAATTCAAAATCCCTTTCTTTACCAGTCTTATCAACTGCGAAAGCAAAAAATGAAGAAAGACAATGGAGGAGATAACGAACGCCAGCTGTTTCACGGCACAAATCCAGATAACGTAACAAAAATTAACACTCAAGGATTTGACAGAAGTTTATCAGGCTCAGCAAATGGTGAGAATTCTTAACCTTCACAAAGTGCAATAGTTACCGTAAAAAATGTAGATTGTCCAATCACAACGTTTTCTGAAAACAAAAGATTCTCAAGGTTTTTGCAAACGGACAAATAAAATTCAAGTATTCAACGAAAAACTTTAAAACCGTTTGAAATTATCTGACCTCTCAGGAAACAACCCTCAGATTTATAAATGTTATTGGTCCGTTTGCAAAAAAAAACTAGAGGATCTTTTGTTTCAAAAAGCATTCAACCACAGTATACTTGTAATCTCCAGCGGCGGTTGTCTCTATGGGTTCAGGATTAACAATCAGAGAGGACTAATCCCGACCAAGTGCTCAATTGGTCAATTGGGGGTCAGTATCCATCTCGTAAGCAAAAACACTGAAGACACCAAATTGTAGCTACTGGCTATCTAAACACTGGAGCAGAATACGTGTTCTGAATGCCAAGCAAATTAGTCCATTTATTTGTTTTTAGTGGCCTGAGAAACTCCACCTCGGTTGTAGTCTTGCTCGTGACTCTATGAATGCCAAACAGGGGAGGAGACAATAATCGATGATAGACGTATACAGTCCATATGAACTCAATGAAAGGAGACCAAGCTCAACACAGTCCATATGAAAACCTTTTCTCCCAACCCGGAAAACCTTTTCTCTAAAAACTAAGAAACTTTTTTTATTTTAGCCTTTACAATACAGCTGAATGCGAGTCTTTTTAGGAGAGCTTTTAGTGCTGCAGAACACATGAATCACATTATTAACTCATTAATTACGTCATGAACACTTTTATAGGAGCTATTTTTGGCACTGGAGTCTACTTTGCCAGAGATGCCTCATATTCAAGGTGCTATACTTCAAATACCATTGGTGCCATGTACCTCGCCCGTGTCTTGGTGGGACAGTATTGCAAAGGCGATTCAAACAAGAAAAAACCTCCACCAATAAACCCAAGTCGACCAGAGATTCTGTTCGACTCTATGGTGAACGACATACAGGATCCTTCAATTTTTGTTGTATATTACGACAATCAATGCTACCCAGAATATCTTATTAGATTTTAACAATCAATGCGGTTCAAAAGCGTAATGGGAGAGCTGCAATTGTTTTCCACGCGACACTGATCTAACTAAGGGATGGACCATAAGAAAACTTATGGGAGGGGGGGACGAAGTACAAAAAAAATTTTCGCGCAAGGGAAAATGAAATGAAAAAAAATTCATGCACGCCAATTAACCCTAAAAAATATTCATGCTATGGCCTAAAAAACACTCATACAAGGAATTTGATAACGAAAAAAGATTCCTGCGGCTCAAAAATTTACCACCGCCCCCCTTTTGTAATGGTCCGTCCCTAACTCGGAAATTCTCTGTTTTCACTGTCTCGCCATCAAAAATAAAAAAAAACGCAAGCCATTCAAGGCAGAAGTGCAGAATCTGGAAAATGAAAGAGGATAAATACCCGGTATACAAAAAGTCTAGCAAAAAAATCAGGTCTGTGCGATATTTCATCGCATTAAATGCAAGATACTCGGGAAAAAGTTTTGCCCAAATTTACAAAGCTTTGTATGGAGACGCCATGTTGGTGTCCCTCTAAGGGGCATAAATATGGCGGCTGAAAAACAACAGACATCTATCTTTGAGTTTTCCTACAAAAGCGTGAATACATCACTCGAGAAACTCATCAAGATTAAAGTAATATTTATTCTGAGACAAGGAATGTTAAAAAACACAAAATCAGTAAAATCTGTAACGCTTGTAACTCACATAAGAGCTTTCCCGGCCGCCGGCAGTGAAGTGTCGCGTCACGGAAAAGCTTGGAAATTCAAGCGTCCTCTATCGCAAAACGATAGAGAACCCTTTCGAACCGAAGTTTTTTTATGAATAAAGGTGTTTAGCTGCTTTACTACCTTATGAAAGTAGAAACTCAGAAGAATCGATAATTCCTTTTTATTTTGAATTTTGGTGAGGTCATGTGAAAACCGAGAACAGCCAAATTAACGCGGTTGTTTAATGTCGTCTTACTGGCTCATTTGGCATTTCACGTTACATTGGAACCTGTCTAAGTGTAACTTTATTCTAAATTTTGACTTTTAGCGTTTTTCTGTACGTCTCTTAAACCGCTCGACAGGATTTTTTAGAACCTTATCACATAACCTTAATAATGTATATAATAATGTCTGAAACTTTAAGACGGAATCCGCCAGGACATTGAGTAATTTTGATTTTCAGTGGACAAAAATCTTGTACCAGAATAATTTAAAGCATATTGCATTCTTCCTTACATTTTTCAAGGGCTAAAGATGTAAAAATAAATCGTTTGTAGTAACACCGAAAACAATTCTTATGGGAGCCCGAGAAAATGAATATCAAATTTCACAAAATTACATCTTACCCATGAAATTTTCAGAATTTTACCTGTGATACTAATCAAAATTCTATCGACTCCACCAAACGAGATCTTACCAGAGCCGTAGCTAGCGGGGGGCAAGGGGGCAGCTTCCGCCCCGGACCTGTTGAGCCAGACAAATCAAGTCTGTGGATGGATTTGTTTTCTTTAGACTCAGTTATTTTGATTATAGTGACTTGCAATTGTTTGCCATTTTCTTATTCGAGGTCGAATTTTTCGGAGACATGTCATGACAAGTGCTGAAAATAGGGTTTCGGAGCCTCCAAATTTGACAATTTTCCCGGGGAGGATACCCCCAGACCCCCTACAAGGCTCGTGACTTAAGCACTTGCAATAATGCCCACCCGTTATAAAAAAAACCTAGCTACAGCCCTACTTACACTTATTCAGCTTGCGGCTTACAGGATTGGAATAGAGAGCAATCTTCAATATGATTATGTTTGTGTGTTTCTGTAAACTGTCAGTAAAGGACACGTTTTGTATGTCTCTCTATTTTGATTTGTACGGTACACTTCTTGACTAGAAAGGAAAATCAATGGTCCTTCAATGTTTTGTTCCACTGCTAGTTATTTTACATTATGTTTTACTAGATTTTCTAACATTCTGCGTTCCCCGCTCGTGGATCCTTTCGGTAGCCATAAATGGAGAGCTTGCTGGCAGGCAAGGTATGGTTGCAACACAGAAGTAACAGCGGTCAGCCAAGCAGCGAAGATCCACACACAGTGTCAATGAACTCAAAATCTTTTTATTTTACAAAAGTTTTGATCAAAGCTTTTGGTGCATATGACATTGGCAGTAGAAAACTGAAGAAAAACGATACAATCGATTGCTGTCGATTGTTGTCGACAAAATCGTCTCTGTTGAATAGTCGGTATGGAACATAGCCAGCGTGGCAGGCGCTAGAAAGTATTTGGGCGCAGGAAAGACCAGGCGCGCGTGAGGGGGACACGCGTGAGTGGATAGACACGCGTGTCTCCCTTACGCGCCCCGTTCTTTCTTAAGCCCATTATTTCCAAGCGCTTGCTACGCAGCCTATATTGAACAACAATAAATAGTACCTTGCCACATTGGAAGGCAAATCCACCCAAGCAAGTTTAGCGTCATTTGTACATCATCTATCATCGACATGATCTGCGTCGCTTTCAATTACAACACCGCTCCAAAATTTGCTAAGTTAAGCACCACCCTTCGGGTCTTTACTAAATACCGTAAATCAGCCTATCTACACCCACTTCCAACACCTCTGTTCTTGAGAACGCCCCCTCAACGCTGTTAAAATTGTATTAGACCCCCCTCTAATAAACGCCCCCTGTTTAATAGACGCCCCTTAAGAGAATTTACTTCAAAATACTAGGAATGAGCAAAAAAGGAGGAAATCATTCATTTTCTTGCTTGATCGGGATGAACTGGGGGTTTGAGTGTTTTTACTTTCACCCTTTTAATATAGTAAAGATGGAAACACAATAACCTGAGGGAGGACTCTGACATCGACGGTTTTGGATTTGAGATATGGATCTCTAGACAGCCTAGATGGAGTGGAAAAAATATCAAGAGTTTAAAAATAAGTTTTGTTGAGTGGTACAGTTATAACAATAAGCACCTCTCCCTTTTAAACGTCTCATATCTATTAAACGCCCCCGCTTGGACCCATAAAATCGCCCCGGGTCAGTGCGGGTGTTTATTATACACTGAAACCTGTATTAAGCGGACACCCTCGGGGAGTGCTGTAGTGTCCGCTAATACAGGTTTCGATAGATAACGTTATATGAGGTGTCAAATGCCATTCAAATGAACAGTGGAAACGTTCAGAATACTTCCCGAGAGACTATGATGATATACGTTTGCATTAATTTCTTTATCAAAGTGGACCAATTGATTGTAGTACCATAAACATAGATTGCAACTCAAATTTGAAGAAATCAGATGAGTGAAACAAGCTCCATACAAGTCATACAACCAAAACGAAATAGAAAACAATACTGTACTGTGAAAGTAATCAAGTCACATTTTTTAATGTAAAAATCGAAAAATTTGTGGGTGGCAATTCGAGGCAATCTTTTGCATTTCCGGTGTCTGGCACGTTGGGTGGTGGAATTTAATTACAAGTGTCCGTTTAATACAGGTTGGCAACAATAGATTTGACCATTTCAGGTACTTTTTAGGTGTCCGCGTCCGCTTAATATAGGTGTCCGCTTAATAAAGGTTCCATTTAAAGTAAATAAGTGAAATAAATTTGGGGACTTCGGCTACTGTCCGCTTAATAGAGGGTGTCCGCTAAATACAGGTTTCACTGTATATCTTCTTCAGCGCACTGGCCCGAGTGCGGGTGGGCTAAACCACGTGCCGAGCCCCTCCCTCGTTTTTCTTAAGGTACAACCACCTATTTCCAATCCCTGTTCAACACTAGCGATTTTCTTGTTCAATGAAACTAAAAACAAAGTAAAAATTAAACCAATTGTCACTTACCAGCGCGAGATAATAGAAGTTACTCTTTTATTTGTCCTACGCTGGATCTTCATTGATGTGGTTATGCCATTTAGCTACAGGGCATTCAGACGCCTCCTTGGCATTTTAAAAGGAGGGATAAATTCGGAATGACAAGGATATTCCCCACTAACACCGAATGCAAACATTGCCATCAAGAAGGGTCAAAAAACTGCACAACATTTTTTCCACTCGCCTTCAGAGCTAAAGGTGATAGTATGTCACGTGCACGTGTACCCTGTGGACGATTAAGTGAATGTGCTCCAGGGTAATTTATTCAAATTACCATACACGTAACATGACACCAAGTTACACGTCTCTTTTAGGAACCAAACTTTTGCAAGCCGCAACGTTTTTACAAATCAGCGGAATGTTGAAATTTCAGTGATTTGCTAGTTTTTAAGTCATGTTATGAAGGTGAGCTGCAGAACCTTGTGTCACGAGAAAAAAACAATGGACACTGAAAGGTAACTGTAAAAATCCAGGACGTGCGTTAAACTCATTTTTTAGAAGTGTCATTTGTAATCATGATTCCGACTTCTTGTTAATGTTATGTTCATTTTTACTAAAGTAAATCTATTATCTGGCATAGTTTGTCTATAGTTTATTAAGGCATTTCGAAAACAGTTCTTGAAGCCTTTTAGACATGACCAGCGGGAAGTATTTTTACTTCCGAGTTCAGAATTAAATGGCACCCGATGCGATTCTCAGTTGCTCGTTTTTCAGGATTTTTTTTTTTCTTTTTATATTTTTCGATTGACAATTTCGCCTTTTTAACTTTTCAGAAAGTAATAGCTATTTAATAGATACTGAAATTGCCATCATTTCCTTACGCTTTGGTGGGCTAGAAATAACTTTGATGTGATTTTCTCCTTTGGTGACACGGTTTCTGCTTTGTTTATATTTCACGTCCTTGTCGCTTGCGGTGACCCGACGGGCTATATTTAAAATTTTATTTTTTGCAAGCGCTTAAATTCGCAGAGCTGAAACTTCAGGTGTAGTTCAAAGAATCACAGTTCTTTCATGTAGTATAATCGTATTTTAAATTTGAGACATAACGGAATCGACTTTTTGCGGTTAAAGTTGGGCGTTATTTCGACCGCCAAAGCAGCACACAATCAAGGTGCAAACAATAAAAGCCCAAAACTATATTACAAAAGTTATTTTGCGAGACATTTTTATGGAGTCTTAAAGTTTTGGGTAACTGGTAAATGCATGTGCAACATCAAGTCAATAGGAGCTTTTGCGCGCTTGTACTGCTTTCTTGAAAATTGTTGAAATTGGCAGCAATGTCGCGAATTAAAAAATGTCTTTTTATCGAATTTTTGAACTTTTCCAAATTTCTCAAAATGTAAAGCGCTTGAGGATTTCTTTATAGGGAGTTTAAGATACGGCGACTACGGACTACGACTACGGTTAAACATGCTACTGCGCATGATTAAAACCACGTGACTGTTCATTTTTCCCGGTAGTCCCGCGGCTACGGTGAGTTGTTGAGCTGTTTCGCGTAGTCGCGACTACGCAGAACATTTTGCTCGTATTTTGCCGTCTCGGTAATTCAAGAATCTCGTCTTTTCGTAAAAGAGTTTTCAATTCACCTGCTTTAAGTGAGAGGGAAGCGAAATATGTAAGTTGTGTCTAATTTCTGCTCAGATTTACTCTTTTAATCCACCGTTGTGGCTACATTTTTATGTAGCTAAGCTCATATTTAAATAAGCTTAGCTGTTTGTACGCAGAAATTCAGATTGACGGCCGAAGACAAGAGAAATCATGCAGGTAATTTACTTTCTCTTCGCACTTGAAAAGTTTCAATGTTTGTTCGAAGTAATTAGTGTGTCTTTCTACTTGTGTGAGCTTTGTTTATGCGAGTTTTTGTATCGCATTTCCCGAATGAAAATGATGTAAACATCTTCGAGACAATCGAAACTCGGCATTTCAGTACTTCAAACTACATCAGATCAGTAGTCGGAGAAGTCCATCTTCTAAATCTAATAAATGAGCTATTACTATTTCTGTCTATTTCTTTAATATTCGACATAAGTATTCATGGGCCAAAAAAAATAAAATCTGTGTAACCAAAACTTTCACCCGACGTAACTTCCTTCAAGTACGGAAGAATTTGTTCATTGTTCTAAAGATAAGATCACATGCAAAACTGACTTTCATTTTTGTGAACTTTGATGAAAACAAGAAAATCTTTGCGTGTTGTTTCCCTCTCCGCCTCTTCCCTCGTAGTCTACTGTCTGTAGTGCAATCTTAAGTTCTATATTTGCACGACTCAACCCAGTGCTACAAACAAAGGACAACGCTCGTCCAGCCGTAGTTCGTAATCCGTAGTCTCCGTATCTTAAACTCCCTAATATCATTACTTCGGCGGAGCGCGAAGTAAAAGATTCGCGACGCTCAGGAATGTATCAAAGTTGCCATTTTTTGACAAGATTGGGCAAGCAAAGTCTGTAGGTTTTCGGTTCTATTCGGCTATTTGACGAAGTGAGAGCCGAATTAGTTCGAGATATCTGGAGATCACTTCGATTTCTTTGATTTATTCTTTAACTTTTTCGAGGAAGAAAGAATTATTAGAGAGTTTTAGATCCTAGGTTACCGCGAACCTCTAACCGCTGGAGGTCACGTGACAAGTCATCGCGTCACGTTTGAGGTTTTCAACGTGCGTTTTCAACGTGGGGACCTGAGTTTTCACGTATGTCATTTACCTGAAACCTTTCAGCGTATAATTCTTGTTTCATCTCACGTAATAATACAAAAATCTTGTGGAGCAAGTCTTTATACATTAACAGAGGCACAAATTCGGGCGAAATGCTAAATTTGATAAATCCTATTGGATCTTGAAAACAAGTGCCATTCATGGCTGCTGATTCAAAATGGCGGCCGTAAAATTGCAAGAAGAACTAATGCAAGAATTTACAGCTCTTTGCTGCTAGATAACCCAGTGTTGCCGTAAATTTCTTTTATTTTCACTGATTAATTTTTCTTCTATTTCTAAATGGAAAAATAAACCAGAATCACTTGTTTAAGCCACCGCCAATCTAAATCGAATTATGTTTGAACGTCGAACCGCAAACGGGTAACCGCAAACCGCCGTTAGAGGTTCGCGGTAAACTCGGATCTAAAACTCTCTATTATTTTGGCTTTCCCGGGGCTTAAACCGACTCACCTGAGTGACCCGTCAGATCAGAAGAGACTCTAAGTTGAGGGATTAGCCGATTGCGCTACTGCGACCCAAGGTAGTTTGGAATATGAAAAATAGTTATGAAATGATGCATCAGTTTCGGGACAAGATTGGGGGTGCAAGTTCGTGACTTTTCGGCTTGTTTCAACTATTTCACGAAATGAGACCGGACTACTTCATGATATCTTGAGATCACTTCGAGTTTAGTCTTTAATTACCCGAGGAATAAATAGAGGATCATTTTCGTGGCCGCGCAGAGACACGAAATTTCTCTTCGAGTGTTGAGAAACATTTCACGAGTGAGCCCTCCTTTCGAACTGTTTTATGATGAATTTAAAGTTACAAAATGCGCACAAAGACATTTTGTCTTTGTTGAGTGTTACGTAGTAAAATTGCGTTCATGCGTTGCGTGACTTTCTCGAACGTTCTCTACGTTTTTGGATTATTCATGAATAATTAATTAGGGCATGTTTACATTTCAGCATGAGTCAGCAGATTTGCATCAGTTACTGAAATCATAAAATATGTCGAAAAGCTACTACTATTCGCCTGTTTAGTATTTTCTAGAACCTTATGTCAAACGGTATACAAGTTCCAAGCGAGTTCTTTTGACGAACTAAGTTTTTTCCCACGAGCTGGACCGCTGTGTTTAGTCAAGTGTGACGAAGGTCGATTTTCAGGTTCTGTGTTTACAAGTTCGCGGAAGCCGTAAGACATCTGAAGTTCAAGTGAGAGTTTGTTATTATTGGTAGACGCTGTTTAGTTTTACTCAAAGTTCAAGTCAAGTTTGTGTTGGTGGAGTTGTGTTTTAAAGCTCTGTAAAGGCTATGTTCCTTTGGTGTTAAACTTCCTTGTGTTAATCCGACATCCCTGCGTGCTGATAGTCAGTGAATAATTATCCTCAAAACATTCGAACTCGTGACTTTGAGTTTTAGCCAATTCCATGCTCAATCTTATTGACTCCTTACCCATGCCTTACATATCTTTAATCAGTACATGAGACTGCTATGCTGTTTTTGAAGCCTGATGTGACTAAGAAAAATAGAGAATTGTTTTTTTAGAAGGATTTGTATGGAGTCATCAGAGCATAGCTGGGCTAATATCTCTGAGACAATTTGTCCCGAAATGCTGGTTTTTGGCAAGTAGGCCTCTTGGATGTTGCTCTTTTCAGAATATCCTGACAAATCCCAAAATTTCACAAATTAACACCTTACTCTTACCATATTTGATTTCTTACTATTCCTCCGCATTTACAATTAATTAGTTCCACAACTACGACGCCGAAGTGTACGCTCCGTAGCGTCTTGTTTCTTGAAATAGTGCACCTAAACGGTTGTTTGGGTGGTATTAGCTAAAATTCGAATTTTTAGAACTGATTTGAGATTCTCGATATTTTCCGACATTGGCTCTTAAGGTCAGATAGCCCCTTAAAAATTGCAAATGGTAAAGTGTTATTGATGCACGAAGGCAGCATTGCCGAAGAGATTTGAGAGTCAATCAACTCTTCGGCCACGCTTGTAAATAAGTAGCCCACTTATTTACCTCTTCTGTTACACAAGGTTCCCAGGCGCTTTATTTTTAGACATTCCAGAGATATTTAAAATCAAAACAACTAATTTAACCTGTGTGTCTGAGGTATCTGTGTCTTTCTTTGGTCGTTCTGAAAGACGGTCTCTTCGAACAATTTCAAAGTACAACGTTGAAATGGAACAGAGAACTGTCTTTGCTTTGATGCAAATTCCTTCAAAAGCGACAAAAGGATGACATAAATTAAAAATGCAGTGAGGTAAATGATTTCGATGTTATTGCGAATGGCATGAATTTGCTGAAAAGTGTTCGAGCTCCCTCTGATTGCTATTTTATGTTTCAGTTACGTATTCTGCCTTTAGCCCCGCTAGCCCCTGTACTAAAAATACATGTAATACATAGGGCAAGTAAGTCTGTATTGAACCACAATAACTCTGATCTAGAAGTACAATGTACGCACGGCCGTATGACTATATCATGAGATAACATACTCAGTTGTGTCTAATACAACCTGGATTTGCGTCGCTTGATTTCCACAAAGTATTTCTATAAAAAAGAAAACAGTATAGAACTTTCTGACATTTCAAAGATTAAAACTTCTTTGCAATCAAACATGAACGAAGAACAAAAGTGGTTAAACGAACTAGCTCAGACTGAGAGCCGGCGCATTTTGGAAATTTATATATCAGAACCTGATTAAGTAGGCAACTCTGCATGTTGAGAGGAGAGTAATCAAGAAGTTACAATTGCTCGAGGCGTAATAACCAATTAGCAACTCGTAATACCTACGCTTCTTTCGTGCTTTCCAAACTTCCTTTGTGCATCAGCTATTAAACTCCATATACACACCCTAAGCCCCTAAGCCTAAGCATGAACCAGTTTTCTTTGACGATGAAAACCGCTAAAACTACACTCTTACCACATATCTACATGGCTTTAGAGATGGCTAACACTGAACTTCTTCTTACAACCTTGCTGTTGTCATTAAAATTGCAATTAATTAAATTCTATAAACAGTGATTTCTTAAGTAAATAAAGAAAGAGCTATACACTCTAGATTATCTTTAAGTTCGTTTTTATCTGCTGAAGTAAAGCAAAACGATTAAAAGGTTATGAGATATTCAGGATAACATTGAGTATCGTAGAAAACAACGAAGATGGACGGATTTGCTGGGTTATCAACCACTGACTCGTACAAAATCTCTGGTCTGTAACGGTCCTTTGGTGGTGGAACGATCATACTAGAGTTGCCTGCACAATATTTCCCAACCAGGACCCGGGAAAGGTACATAAAGCGGCCCCCAATGCCACTTCCTGCATATCCAGCTGAGTAAGAAGCATCTCTGGCAAAATACACACCGCGTCCATATTTAGTTCCTAGAAAAAAAAAACAAACCAAAAAACGCAATTAATGAGATAGTTGTAGTAGTCACGGCATTCCTTTGTTCGAACAGTCACAAATTAAACCTCTACTTGTAAGTGTCTAATTCGATTGTGTTATGACGACGTCTACAACAACTAAGTACCCTACAAACACTCAAAATGCTACTTCAAGTTGTAGAATACATAACTAGCCTATCTCTCCTTGGGAATACATGTCTTAAATCATATCGTTTAAGGGTACTTTAAAAGTGCCTATAATTGTACCCGTCGAGTCAGTTCTGAATAGTGCATGTGTATGTAAACATACAGTGGTACTGCTATACTTAGTCTGACTCATTATAATATACGAGTACACAATGCTTTTCAGCGGTTGTAACTTACCATGTGCCCCACAAAAGCTCCTGTTGAATCCCTGTGTGTTTATAGCACTTATATTTCTAGCGTCGGTTCCATGAAACAGCTGTCGTTCATTGTTCCCTCCATTGTCTTTATCCATCTTCTGCTTTCGTACCATGTACTGCTTGTAAAGATGAGGATTTTGAATTCGCTCAATTTTCTGGATATGCATTCCCCTAGCGGTTGCTTGAAATTTGTTCAGGACACTTTGATACTCAGAGGAGACCGGTGCCAGAGTCACAGTATGTACTTCCATATCAGGGCGTGGCATTGGAGCCCACGTGCTCGGAAAAGAAGTTCCTTTAGGACAAAGAATCAGTGCTCTTAATATTATTTTGCTTTGGGAAAGTAACATTACTGGTTTAGGGAGTTTTCAATTGGCCGTACTTCGAAGAGAATCTAAGGATGCTATGAGATGGAAAATTTCACTGTAGGAATACGCCACCTTGTCTGTTTTATTTATTATAATTTCCAGTGGTATTATAAAAAAAAGACTACTAGAACTCTTGATTTTACATTTAGATAGCCAAAAGGATAACGGTTGACGCCCATGGGAGTTCATCTGGATACCCCGTGATGGACGTCCGTGAAAATCAGGGAAGTCAGTGGGGGTTTTGGTTGACAGTGAGAAGCGTTGAAGGAATATATCAGCCACCGGCCCCAGATCTCTGCAGTGGAAAACGGTCTCGCTTCAATTCATTCTATGCTGTAAGGATTAACCTCTGTTCATGGGCAAATAAGGCCTTTCAAAGATTTGGTAAGTGGCTTCCTCCTAACCAGATGCCACCCTGTGTTTTGCGGATATCCTTAAAAAGATTAGGTGCGATCTGGTATCTTCGTCCTATTGACTTGAATTTCTATTGTCGGGCATCAAATACAGGAATGATTGTATCAGTTCCCTACTTAAGCAGTGTATTGTAGAGCTTATTTAATAAGTTCCCGTGTTTGAATGTGCTAACCTTCTTCAGCTCCCTTGACCTTTCTGATTAGTGTAATTGTTTTACCACTCTGCTGTCCGCGGCCCGTTTTATTTTTCAAATTAATGTCAAATTTATCACCTAGCAGAGATATTTGTACTGTTGGTTGTTCTTTGATGTGTGCCATCTCAAGCTTTCCGTTTGCCTTCGGGCTAAACACCATTTTCCCGCCTTGTATTTCATAACTCCATTCTACGCTCTTTGAAACCATCATTGCTTGCTCCTCCTCCTGTATCTTCTTATTTCTCTCGTTAATCTCCTGCCAAATCTCCCCGACCATGCCAGGCACTTCAACTGGGCCACCCTTCACCACAATGCGATCAACATCAACCTCAATTTCAAGTTTGACGTCAAGTTCTTTGGCTTTCTTTCTAAGATTGTTAATTTGCTTTGGTGACAGTTTGCTGACGGTTTCATTTTCGACTTTTTGAGTAGTGCAAGCTTCAGAGAATCGTTGCTTCAAAGCGCCTACTGCTTTACCGACGCTTCCTCTATCCTTCCCAACCACTAAGATTTTCACAGAATGGTCACTTGTTGAACTCGAATTAGTTGCGGTATTTTTTCTTTGCCTAGCAATTCTGGGCCTTTCAGCAACTTCATCATCTGCAGTGGAGTCACTCTCTTGTTCATCCATATCCTGCACTGCCTGTCTCTGTTGCGCCAACAAAAATTCCTGAACCATTTGAGCTTGAAAGACAACGACACGCACGTTGCGAAGGTTTTGACAACTTCCTCTTAAGGAGCTGAGAGCTTGGAATGTTACCTGAGCCGAGTCCGCTGCCGTCAGACCAAATCCACCAGTGCCTACACATGGAATTGATATTGTTTGAAGGTTGTTTTGATCTGCTAGACGAAGGCCAGCTTCCAAACTTGTCTGAAGATGCTGTTTATCTTGGGAGGCTGCAAGTCAAAAATGAAAATAACTTTGACATTTAATAATGAACAAAAAAGTGATATAATATTGTTGAATTTTACACTCAAGAGCGGCAAGAAAACTGAAGGTTTGGAATGTTTCATCGTTGGACTACAATTGGCGATAGGAGTAAACGAGATTACAAGTAGCTCAACGGTTTCTATCAGTCCTGTCTTCCCCTACTGTGTCAACTTTCTCGTGGGGCCCAATTTTCAAGCGCACTCGAGTATTTCGATCCCCCTACTATCCCTGACAATAGCCTCCTCCACAGGCAACTTCTTTTGTAACGGTTACATTGACCGTGAGGAGTCTGAGAGAATATCGCTACACTATAATTCGCCACTTTCGCTTTGAGGTGTGTTTGGGTAATGTGACAGTGGTTAATTAGAAAAATTTCGTAATCGTCTTTTTCTTTTGTAGATTTTATCATTTTTAAGGGTCGACAATACGTTGCATGGTCTATTGGAGGTCAAATTTCCTGCGTAACAACATCAAATAACTAAAACTCAGCCAATACCTGGAATAATATGGATTATATGGCGTACTGCTAAATTTCCACTACCAGTCATCACCGCTGTCCCAGCAGGTTGATTGCTATATTGACTGCATTCTTGTTGGATCTGCATACCACCAGCTGCTAAGATCGCTTTGCTTAGATCACCAGCGTTGCTCATGTTCATGTCAGTGCTGTTAATGTTCATAATGGCGTCTGTGTTCTCTTTTGTTAAATCACCACTTACTACTTTAATATTCAAGCCTCTCTGCCTCCTAGCACGTGGATAGGCTAGGCCCTGCCTGGCCATAGGTTTAAAGACATGGCCCTGAATAGAATACAGCGGATGACGCTGCTGTTCTCGTTGGAATGCCTGAAGCATAGGCGCTTGGAACACCACGATTCTAACCTTTTTGATGACGTTGAAACGAGCACTAAAATTACTGAGAGCTTGAAATATTAGGCTGGCTGAATCAGCCGCTGACATGTGAAAAGATCCCGTTCCTACCGCTGGAAATGAGATGGACTGAAAACCACGAGTCTCTGCCACACCAAGACACTTTTCCACGCATTGTTGCAAGTGATTTTTGTCGGCAGTATCTGGTATCAAGTGGATGATATTACGCGCTGTAAGATTTCCACCCCTGGTAACTACCACTGATCCACCTGTTTGATGTCCCAGTTGAGAGCACTCGTCTTGAACAACTTGACCAGCCGCCTGTTTCACCGCCTTGCTCAATGCCCCGGCGCTATCCATATTCATATCTTTGCTGTTGAGGTTAACAATGACATCTGTTGCCTCCTGGCACAAATTTCCTTGCAAAACTTCCACACTAACACCGACGGCTGGCCTTGCTGGGTTCTGATGAACTCTTCCTAATTTAGACCGCAGATTCCTTAAAAAACCACCCATAGTATATCCGGGACGAATTCTGTACTTGGATTGCAATTTATCAAACTCTTGCGCAAATGCAGCGGTTAAAGCCTGATCTTGCTGAAACACGGCAAATCGAATATCTTTTACCACAGATGACGGATTATTTTGACAAAAGTTGATGGTTTCTTCCAACATGATCTTGGAAGCTATGTCTTGAGGAAAGTGGAGCTTTCCAGTGCCTATGACTGAAAAGACTATTGATGCTCCTCCGAGTTCATCCGCCTTCTGAAGACACATTTGGATAATGCCTCGTAATACCTTAAATAAAACATGAACCATGACTGCACGATTGACAATAATTGGTTTTGTACGGATAAACAATCTGAAAAAAGCCTTAAGGAGTTGATTGATTAACATTATCTCAACTATCTATTCGCCATTTTAGAAACGAGAAGGGGACAGCTGTAAGGATGCACCTGTCAACTATTGGCCAATTTTTTCGCTCTCCCTGACAACAGCCCACAGAAGTCTTTGCGAAATTTAACTCGGCCCAGTTTCCTTGGCGTTTTGCTAGTGGTAAATAGTGGAAATCTAGTTCCAAGCTGGTGTGAAATTGCCAAATGTGATACGTGTCGACCAAAACTTTCTTCGACATGTTTCACAAAGGGTGTTAAAAGCAAAAATTGAGGGCTCATGATTCGTGTCTTGCTCTGTGGCTTTTTGGATAGGATGCCTTATAATGTTCATTAGAATAAGTTAGGGTTCCAATTATTCCTTACCTGCTCCCCCGTTCCACCATGCCACTTGGAACAGTTAGTATGGATCACGTGATTACAGGCCAGGTTATATCCAGGAGTAACTGCGATGTCACCAGTGTTTGGAGTTACCAAGTTTTGCCTCATTGCCTGCCCACCCACATTGACGATCGCCCGGGAGCATGCACCTTGTGAACTGACCAGAATGTCGGCCTGCAATTAAAGTCAAACAAAAAAGAGAGTTCATAAAAGCTAAAAAGCTCCGCGATATCATTTAAGGTTGGGCATCCGTCTTTACTTTAGCCTTGCAGTACCATACTACCAATAACAGCGACGTAAGCATGCACGTTTAATTAGGTACACTGGATTGCTTCTACAGTCCACTCCCGGTAACTCGAACCCTCTATAACTCGAACTTGCAGCTAACTCGAAGCAATTTTCATTTCCCTTCAGATCATTTTCGATATAATTTTACCCTCGATAACTCGAACTCCCGATAACTCGAACCTTTGAAGGTTCGAATTCGCGGGAGTCGACTGTATCTGTTGCGATTGGCGATGGCTAGTTATAACTGGACGTCACACAGACGGAAATTTTTGCTAAAAACAATACAACTAACGTACTGCCATATTTGGGAAAATAGATTTGTGTCGCTCTGAAGGGTACAATTGTAATTTCATGCAAATTAGTCTGGGATAGCCTTACTACAAAACTCAGGGAATTTTGCCCTAGAATAGGATATCATTATTGGAAAATTGATGAGCCGTGTAAGCGATCAGGCGTTCCTGGTTCATAGTAGGTCTGGGACAGGTTGGGGATTTTGGATCCTTAAAAAAGAGTAGGACAGCAAAGTTACAGATACTCGTCGAGTGAAAAAGACTAAGGACTCCAGGCTTCAACGGCAAACCCCACACATAAAGTATTATAATTTAACAAAACCCACTCCTTTTTTCGGGTAGTATGGTTACGTGTAAAATGTTGATAAATGGCTTGCTTTAGTCTATGAAGACTATGATGGATCATAAATGGGTAGTCGGTTTCATACTGACAGGGAATGAAATTATGTACGATGAGGGGGCTGTTCTTATTAAATACGGATAACTAATTACTCCTTCGCAACAATCTGAAAACCCATTTACGTTTTCAGCAGAACAAAGCTTTCAACGTGGCAATACTGAGAAGAGAAGTTATTTATTTTACAGCCAAGGTCAATTCAATGCTTTTTTAATTCAAACAGCCCAGGAAAATAATCCATAGTTTATACTAGTATTTCGGGCACCGAACGGACCTGCTGAGCTACGATGTTTCCTGATTTCCACGAAATTTTGTGCCCACTTCCCATGACAAAAGTGGAAGGAACAGCGCTGCTGGCTGCAGCCGCCATATCCTCTTCCTCACTATCATCGTAATCGTCGTTTGATGAATCAGATTTTTTGACAGGAGTCTGCACATCAAATTGTTTCTGGACCTGGATAACACATGCGTGATCTTTTGCCACAGTTGCTACAAGGGTCTCGCCGTTTCCGCTGGCAAAAAGTTTCTTAAGTCCTGGCTGTTTCACGTCGAAAATCTCACATTCGGTACTATCTGCGAGGTCTTGCAGCTTTCTTTTCGCTCGTTTTATCCCCTCTTTGTTTCCCCCAATGACAAATTCATCTCCTCTTCCTGTTTGAATCTTGACCTCAAAGTCCTTGAGCTGAACTTCAATTGAAGACAAGTCATCTTGACGAAGCTCAGAGAGATATTTTCGGACTAACTTAGAGGAACATTTCATTTGCTCTTCTCGGATACAGTTATCATCTAGGTACGTAGTTAGCGTTTTTATTGCTTCATGCACATCTTCTTTGAACCCGGATACGTAGGTGTCATTCCAGTTGTTCCGATACACCCGGACAGTTGAGATGGTGTTGAGTTGCTCACATAGTTCGCGCCATTCTGTGGTTTTTAAAAGATGCTGACTGTTGGCATCCACTCGGACTTTTTCTTCCGATGTCATCTTACCAACAAGACTGGCAGCCTTGTCTGCATGCGCAGCTGACGTGCCTATGATCCGAGCCTCGCTATCGATCACGAATACAGCCTCCACGTTGTTGTTTTCTAATTCACATTTGACTTTCTCCAGCCCTTCATCTAAAGACAAAATTTCCAAAATGTTTTTTGACAGGCTTAATTTCTTTTCAACCATGCCCGAATACTGTTTGTGGAATTTCATAGTCGCTTCCAAGAACTGTGGTTGTGGGCCTTCAAAGTAGATTTCCTCCTCTTCAGTGTCTATTTTTATCTCCAGTTCTTTGTTTTTTTCTTGAAGTTTTTCCACAAAGCGGATCTTTTTTAACAAAGTTAAATGTTCTACAGGAACTACTTCCGTTTTCTTCAAATACATTTTTCTGGTTTCCTTCCGGTATATGTCCTCTAATTGTGCTTTCAAGTTTTTTTTCAAATCTTCTGTATCTGAACTCAGGGAAACAATTCTTACCACGAAAGAATCATCGATAATTTTAACCAGCGGAGGTTCAACACCGAAACAGGCACGGATGTCTGTTATCTGAGTTTTCACGGCTTCCCAGAAATCCTTGTTCACTTGAACATCTTGCTTTGTAAATTTCGCAAGCCAAGTTTGTACCTCCTCAATACATTCAGACTGCCACAAATCACTTTTATCTTGTCCGCGGTAAAATAGGACGGCCGTTTTGTTGTTTAGCTTCCAATTAATTTCACACGTCTTCGTAGCCAACGCCATTTTCAGTTGGTCATGGAGTAATGTGGTTGTGACGTATTCCATCACATCCGGGTCCACAGCTATGTGAAGCTCCTGTGCTTTAACCTCAAACCGCTGCCTCGCTGATGTGCTATGGCTGTCGTCCGCTTCCTTTTGCTTGTCACCCAAAACGTCAATTGCAACGTCATCGTCATTCTCCAGTAAATCGTTAAAGATTCTGACAGTGAGTTCAGCTTTATTTAAAACAAGTGGCCTTTCATTCTGTCTAGCTAAGACTCTTTCCATATCTGTTAATTAGAAAATGAAAGCTAGTTAAACAATGACTCCCTCGAAAACTGGTTGCTTTTTAAGACAGCAAAAAATGGTTGCTTTCGTACTAAGTCAAAAAAAATTCGAGAAATAAGGCGCCCTCGATCTCTGGCCAGGATGTATGTGTGTGTGTTTGTGCATAAAGTCGAACCTCCATGTGAGACAACCTCCTATAAGCGACTGCCTATCCAAAACACCAAAACTTTCCCAGTCAAAGCCTTACAGTTGGAACCCTCGTAAACGACCGCGACCACTATATTTGGGGCGTACGGTTAAATGATTTTCAATTGTTTTTAACCTCTTGTAAGCGACCACTTGACGATTTGTCTGATCTCTTATGTTCGCTGTGTGTACTCTACTACTTAGAATATACAAAGACTTTAAGAATCAACATGGAACCGTGTGGTATCTTAGAAATTGCATGCAATAAATCATTATCCATAAAGTAGATGTGTCCGTACATCTTCTCGGACGATAGCCGGCCCCGTGGTTCGATTCTTGTAAGCGACCACTAAGTCTTCGCATTTTGGGTGGTCGCTTACGGGAGGTTCAACTGTATTAACTTTTGCTATAAGAATATCAAAACTGGTACAGCATGCATTTACCAGAAAGGAGAAAGCCAAAACGTAGTAGTTTTCTCCATTATAACCAAAACATGTACAACGAGCATTAATGGGGCGATTGAATTCTGACCTGATGAATTCTGAAACACTACCACAGCTCGACCACTTTCAGGTTTAAACCTCACTGTCTCCACAGGACCACCATTGTTCCTTGGACTTTCAAAGAACAGCTCGATGGCATCTTGGGTGGTGTCGTCTGAAATGCCGCTGACAAGAATGCTCCTGCACACAGGTAGGCGTTGGATTGTGACCCGAGCAGAGTCCATTCCCCTTCTCTCACCCTTCTCCTTGATTTTAAGAAAATCTAACGAATAAAGTGTAAGAAAAATCTGCTTTAATTAAATTCAAGTTTGGATCGCACAGATGTCAAATTACTGGCATATATTATTATGACTGATTTTCCACGAGGTAATAGACGAAAAAAGCTAGAGGGAAAAGTTCAACTCAAAAACGCAGATTGCATGCCTGCTGAACGATCGAGTGGTCTAGATCTCAGGAGTAAAACAGACGTTTTGGGGGGGATATTTCATAGTAAACATTAAAAAGTTGGGTATTCAAGACTCATCCAATTGTTCTCTCTAATGATGCACCACTTGAAATATGATTCTGATAATGAGTTTAGCATCCTTGCTGAGTCACCCATACCGCCTAGAGAATAGTCCACGGTCATAAATGCGAGGAAATGAATCACTCGTATTACAAAAGACGGTTTTCAGTTCCAGGCAAAACATTGTCTAAATTGCAGGAGGTCCCACTAGACCATCACTTCATTAAATTTAGTTGTTTTACGTGTGAATATGGACCTCGCAGATCTTTCTAAATTTTTTAACCAGCTACGTCTGAAAAAATGCAAGTTCAACTTCTCCTTAGTCTTCTGGGCGATACAGTCCCAGCAACGACGTTAGAAGTATCATGCGCTTGTCTTTCACTCACAAAAAGAAATACTGGAACGGGAGATTTCTTGAGGGTTTTAATTGGTTTTACCACACTTGAGAGTGAAAGGACAAAAACTTTGCAGGATTGTTAACTTTATCGAAGCAGAAAGCCCAGTGAGACGAAAACCCCTTTAGCTCTAGTAAGTTATTGATGTTAGATTTCTGATTTTTTTAAAATATTTAATTTGCCTTAATCTATGGAAATCGGAGAACGTTGGATCTATTCAAGTTCTATCTGACAAAAGTCTGGTTATCATTATTCCGCACCCCAGTACTGCCTTTGATACATATTCTGACACTTACACCGCCAGCAACAAGGGCCACCACAGGTTTTTGCCGCCGGCATGCCGGAAAAGTTGAACTCCAGTCAGCTTCGTAGGCATGTCGGCGGAGACAACTGCCTATGTTGTCGACGAACTTCTTTCGCCATATCGGACAGTATCCAAGGCAATAGCGGTGGCTATATCACAGGCAGGTAAGCGGTATTATGAGAACTCTTCGTGAGAGCTCTGTACACGGTAGAGTACACGGTTCTTGGCTGAGTGCGGGGCCGTAAATCTAAAGTAAAGGAAATTACTGACTGGCCAATCACAGTACGAACTCACGGTCGAACTACCGATGGCCAATCAAGCCTTGAAGCATAATAGGATAAGTCATAGTTGCTTGAATTTACTTGAGCAGCTTATTGCATGCCTGACCTTACTAATGAATTACTTTTTGGCACGTAACTGAAAACGGCTCATTTGTTATTAGTAGCAGGACTTACTTGTTATATCCTTAGTCATTGTAACCAGAGCTTTGCTTTTACTCATCTCTACTGTCTCCACCTCTTCACCACTCATCGCCTCAATAAAGTTCAAAACTCCGTCTCGTGTCGTCGACTCACTCAGCCCGCCAATAAGCAGTTTCTTTGGCTCAAACTTTGCGTCTCCTCCTGTATTGTCGATTGTATGAGAATCTTGACTATCCATTCCACTAGAAAGGCTCTGGGTTCGTCTTAATCCTAACTGGCCACGTCCTCTATTAATGTTGGGTCCAGACCTCCCCCTTTTCCCTTGGTCTCGTCTAGTTGCATAAATTTCCTCTCTACCAGAAAAGTCAAGCTCGTCATAGTATATTTCATCTGCTAGAGAAACGGAACCTTCACGTCTCCAGTTTGGACCTTGGCCGCCGCATCCTTGTCCGCGTCTAAACTGACCTCTTCCTCGCCCCCTTTGAGAGACGTGCGGTTGGCCTTGAAAAAATGAATCGCTTTCAAAAACGTTTTCAGCGCGTCCTCTCCCGCGGCCACGACCCTTGGGTTTGGGTTGGGGTTTTGGTTGATTCCATCGTCCTCTCCAGTTACCACGTCCCCTATGGCTCTGAAACATGTAGTCACCCACTGGAAATCCATAGGGAATATCGTCTACGTATTCTTGGAAATCTTCGTGTGCCTGGACGAACCCTCCTCTGGGTCTAAATCCTCCTCTTGGCCTTCCTCCAAACACTCGGCCTCTTTGTCTTATACCGCGATCGTTCCCACGCGGTACGTTTGGTTCATAACTGTCGAAACTATTTCTCAGATTCCTTTCTCCTTGTTCTTCCTCTGTTTTGTTTTGATTTTCCCAGTTGTTCTTCTTTCTTCTCCCTCCCCTTCTCCTTCTATTTTTCTGAGAGCCCTGTGATTCGCATTTTTCACTCCCCTTGTTTGCTGATTCTAACTGTGCAGGCGGGAGACCCCAAGCAGTGGGCGGATTGCTCGTCGGGGTTTTGAAGAGGTCGTGTGGATTTTCCATGTCCTGAAATTCTTGTAATCTCTGACTTGCCAAGTTCAGGTCTCCGTTAACATCATCGCGGCAAAGAACTCTTTTAATGAGAACCCTCGGTACACAGGAGAAAACTTCCTCGAGCTTTTTTAGCTTTTCCTCCAGCTTTTCTGGATCCTCTTCTTCTTCAATTTTCCTGGAGGAGGCTGTATCCATTGTAAAGTCCCCCTCCTCGCCGTCTTCGTTGCCTCTTCTTTCTTCGTCTGCGACTACAAAGTCCCTGATATCGAAATCCTCGCCTTCATTGCTTCCACTTTCTTCTTCCTCTTCCTCTTCGTGGCTGTTATCGTCTTCTGCAATATAAAAAACATTGCTCATGATCTAAAAAGGTTTTTTGCATTCGGTGCTCTCCCGTTTCCCCGAAAGTAAAACAATTGTTGATGAATAAAGGGATACCTTACATGATTTCCCATATATCGCGGATCGCCCTATGACAAATCGTTAGAAAGAGCCGAAACTCTCCCTTTCTCCGAATTTTAATAACCAATTCAGTGAAGCGAAATTTCCAAATGTATTTGGCTCATTTAAGGTTGCACCAAAGCTTCCATTTTATTACTTTTTTTGAGGATCTTATCATCCCTTTTAATTAAATCCGCTGTAGATCACCCCCTTGTACGTTTTTAAGGTTCCCTTATACCCTCCGACATTATCGTTTACAGATCAGGCCTTTCATCCCCTTATCCCGAACCAAACTTTCGCTACATCCCGTAATTTCCCGCATCCCGTGCAAACTTTCAATCCCGAATCGCATCCCGAATTCTGGCCTTTAAATAAGAGGCAAATCCCGGATCCCGAAAACCATATTGGGGATCCCATGCGATCTTCTTATCCATAAATAAGCTTCCACAGTTCATAATAGTCGCTACAGGAGAACGTACCAGATATGACAAACACCTTCCTTTCGTAATGAACAGACCAGACCAGACCCTTGTCACTCGGGTAACGCCACTCACGCAAAGATCAGTACGTCAGACAAATAACACATTCGTCCAAAACAGGAAGTAGAAGTCCTTAACTCTAGTGTGTTTGTTTCTGGTTCATTTCTTTCGGTACTTTTTTCTTTTTTTTCAACTGATTCCGGAAAGTCCCTTGTCCGAGGAGGAGGGAGACGAGAGTCACGATAAATTTCCAGAAATATAACGACTAATATGTCTTGCTTGAACTATTGATTTCTATCGTTTTTCTTTTAGTGAGAAGTCTGGTCATTTTTATCCCGACAGTTCACCTGAGATAATGAAACACCCGTTCATTTGTTTTGTTTTGTTTTTGCTTTTTCTTCGAGTCCTTTCTAGAAAATGAAAGGGCAGAGATGGTCACAGGGGCTTTCCCTTACAACTTCCTAGAAAGAGCTAAAAGGTTTACAGTTAAAAGATTTAAAAAATAAATATGTCGCTGTCTATCTCTTTCCCCTTTTGAGCAAGTATAAACACACACACACACACATAGCAATCTGATTAAGACTATTGATTCGCCTGTAAATTAATTACTGAAGCACTATCTGCTGTAGATACTAAATATACTGAAGTTACACATGCATGACCGAACACCCGGAAAAAGAAGCCAGATGCTGTAACCAAAAGCGAAATAGTGATCGTCGCATACTGACATGTCAGGCTTACCACCGGATTGTTTTAAAACCGAAAGCTTGAATGGCTTATGAATTAAGTCAGTGCAGTCTTCTTTAATCTCGGAGGGAAGCAATTCTCAACCATTTGACGTATAAATATATAAAGGCGTTCTGAGGCAAGATATGCGACCTACAGGCAAAAATCTCGAATTACAATTACTCACCATATTCGTCACTTTCCATTCCACCGGCCGGCTTGTGAATAAAGCTCGTTCTTTAGACTGTTATAAAGTTTCTCGATACCGAAGTTGGCACTGACGTACGTGGCGAACAACTTTTATGTCACAATTATTTAAGGCCACAAAAAGGACCTACTTTTGCTGTATAAGATGTTCAAATCCTGCCTGCACAATCGAACAAAACTAGGCAAACATTGACATCTTGCAATGGCTAGACTTCTACGCACTATTACAAGTTAAAAGCACAGGAAAACCGGGTGCTTCGATCGGTTTTCATGGAAATATCCTGCTTCCGGGTTTCCCGGAAAATGGCACGTCCGAAGCCTGGGGTCTATTAAAAACAAGATGCTGGTTGAACGCTGTCACATTTACCGCGGGCTTTGTTATCTACGGAATTGAATGGGGGCACACACAAAAGGACCCCTTAACGTCCTTAACGGCCTGCGGCGGTCTTTGACACGATCGGATTTTTAAAACTTTCCATCTGACCATTTTTTGCAAAAAAATAAAACATAACACCTTTACACAACTGCAAGCAAAATACCGACAGGAGCCTATTACATACCGATCTTTGTATGAGCAGTTATCTGAACTGAGTCAACTGATATCAATCGGAATAAATTTCCCCCTCCGGTCCTCCCCTCCCCCCTAAAGGGGACGTAAGCAGCTCCATGCATTGCTCGCCTTATTTCCACCCAGGAGTTTACCTTGTTGTGCCGGGGGCTGAAAACTTTAAGACTGTACATATATTTTTATAGAAAGCTTATCAATTACTTAAAAGTTTTCAAAATATTTGATGGTGGTGCATTGCAGCGACGGATCCACGGGAAGGGCCCAGGGGAGCCCGGTTATACAACCTTGGACAAAACGACAAAACAAAGAACCAATCAGAGCGTCTCAAATACTATATATATAGAACTTAGTCTCCGTCAGGCACAAACGCTTTCTCCGAAACGGTTCCCTGTTTTATACCAAAAAACCTCAAGGGAATTTAAAGACCGTGAAATGAAGAATAATGCCTAGAAAAACGTTGCTGAAAACCTATCTTGAAAGATAGGGCGGACCCATTGTTTTCTTGCAGAAGATTTCTTGTTTTCAAGTTCGTTGACGTCGTCCTCTCTGCAAAATAAACAAAGGCAAACGTAACAATGAGAGTCGCCTCCACCAATTTTTTTTTTTTTTTTTGGGCTCACGGTAAACAGGCTTTAGCGAACTTACGAGAACAATAGAAATAACCTTTCGGACGGACGGCTGACATAGTGCTTTACCAGAAAGCACAATACAAAAGGGTAATAGACCAATTCTGATATATTAAAATTTTCTACTTGGCTGCGAGGCTTGGGGGAATAAAACAAATAAATCATTTTGGGGCTCAATAATGAATAATACATCACTTTTGTCTTATTCCACCAACCCGGAGCAAACTCGGAGCCAAATACGAATTTGAATATATCGAAAAAGGTGAAATTATCTCACAGGCACGTGACCTGATTGTGGGATACACGTGAAATACGGTGATAAAAAATGCATGCGAAAAAACGCTGAAGAGCTCATTTTGAAGTGACTGACGCAAAAGACTAGGATTGTATTGTTGTCGGAATGCCTGGAAAATTATAAGAGTTTTATAAATGTAATACTGTCGAACCTGTATTTAAAAAGCGGATCTCCACTAAGCGGTCACTTACAAAAGCCCCGGAAATAATTTTCCTAAATTACTGTAAAACTGGCCTGTATAAAGCGGTCGCGGTCACCTTTTCCGAAAAGTTTAAACGGTCACTTTGAGAAGAAGTAGCATCATAGTACAACAAGTCGCACTGTGTATGGCGTCAAGTGGTCTTTAACTTTTTTTCTTTTGGCCCAAGAAGAGGTAGAAACAGGTGAACGTCAATTTGTCGAGGGGTGGATAATTCGCTCTTTGACTACCTTCATTTTCTTTAATAACTCTTACTTTTGTCAAACCTTAACTGTATTAAGCGGTCAGTAAGCCATTCCCAAATGGCGACCACTTAATACAGGTTTGACTGTACTGAAAAAAAAAATGCTGGACAACAATCCTTGCGCTCCGGCGACTTCAGTCCATTGCTGCACTCCACTATACATCACTATTCAAACCACCATAAATTCGCATGGTTAAGAGTTTTAAAATTGTTGACCCCAAAAATGGTAGTTCCAATATGTGCTTTTAGGTCTTCCAATCTCTGGTTTTTTAGGGTTGTAGACCATAATTCTGGCCTAAGATAGGCCACGTGACCCAGAGCTGCACTTATACCAGCCTGTGATAAATTAAATAGAGCCTTTCTTTCCATGAGAGGTAAACGCTGAATAAGAAGCCGCGGGCTCAAGATTATGTTTTTTCTGACTTAGCAAAAGAACGTATGGGTCCAAGGAAGCAGGGCTTGAACCGTTCCACTGGAAAGGCTGCTCAAGGAGGTGCCAACAAAAATAAGCAGCCTAAATCCCTGAAGAACAAACTCAGAGATGTGCAAAGGCTGCTTAAAAAGGTAAGTCTGCAGTCAGTACCAGCAAATCTTGATATGTGTTGCGCACGTGTTGTTTCAGTGCGTGTCAGGGAACGGTACGGTCATTCTGACACGTACTTCTCCTTTCTTGTAGCTGCATAAGTTGAATATTATTGACTTTTCGAAGTGTAATCAGCTGAACAAATTCTAAAGCAATCAACTTTCAACTTTAAGGTTTTAACGTGAATTTTTGTAAAAATTGATCGCGTCCTCATCTGCTTGTTTAGAACTCTAGAAGGTTCAAGTTTTTCTGTGTTTTAATGACCTAGTGAGAGTTACCCTTCCAAAGATGGTCAAATTGAGCTGGACTGACCTGCGAGCAGAGGCCCTTTGATCTTCAAAGGGAAGAGAAAAATGAAGAGGAAGAGACTTCCTTTTTCGTCAGTTATTTAAGAAGATAAAAGAGACTCTGCTCGCAGAATGCATGAAGAGCTGACTCAGATTGCAGTTAAAATTACACCAAAATATAAATAAATTAAAAAACTATTAAATAACAAATAACTAACATAAAGCCATGTTAGGGTAAAATCCTGACAAACGACATGGCCTGGAAACAGGAACATAAGACTCGATGAACAACAACAAGATGGATAACTGATAAATACCGACAGTGACATGGCCTACTCCTCAAAATGCAAGATGGCTGTATTTGAAATTTAGACATGGGGTATACCCCCCTGCCCTCACTAAGGAGGCTTCCAACATGTGAGAACCTTAACTAGCCCCGCACTGTAGTTTTTATTCTCCCAAATTTGTGTAGCCTTTTTCGTGCTCAAACAAAAGTCAAAATATAGATGATAGTCCCTAAAAGAATTGGCTGAATCTGAACAACAAGTTCAAACCATTTTATGTTTTTACATTATGCTTTTTGTACAGCATTTCCTCTGAAACATTTCACACAGTTATAGAAACAGAGGAAGCTCATGTGAGACGGTTTTTACTAGCCTGCGAACGGCAGATGCATTTCCGGTCATCGCTTCTCCCCCTCCAAAAAATAATGTCTGCGAACCCGAGCGACAAAACAATTTCCTTGATGTAAAACCTTTGTAGCCAATCACAGTTAAGCTCTTAAAATCAAGGAACTAACTCGCAAGACTTCTTGCAAGATCGTGCACGGTGGACATGTTTACAAGTCGAAATTGAAGGGACAACGTGGCCTGTGTACAGCTGCCCTTTTTCCTCAGAGCGACACATTCACAAAGGTTAATTTGCCCGGATTGTGGGACTGATTGATGAAATAAGTACCAAGAGGATTCATACTGGAGAGAAGATTAGAGGAAATTTTTTATCTATTTGCCTACAGAGTCAATGATTTAGCACACCTTGTTATTTTGATCATGTTCAAAATGATAAATGTCCTGATGACAGTAGACGCATCATGCCATTTGCTGATTCTGTTCCTTTCTGGTTCCCTGCAGCAAAGTATGCTTTGGAGAACTCTTCGATAGTTTGTTGTGTGTAGATATTTTTTAGTATCCTTTGTCTTTGAAAGCTAGGACATGTGGTAATTGATTTACCATGTGTAGCTATGTGTGGTTGCTTCTTGGTTCAGTCAGAACTTTGATCAGATCGAAAGCATTTAATTTTTGTTCTTATTTTCTTTAAATACATGTTTTTTTCAAGGTTTTAATTTCCATAGTTTTTTATAAGATGAGTCAAAGCATCCTAGCTGAAATGTCATCTTGACTAGTAAATATTTATTTCACGCTGGGTCCAGCCCTGACTGACTTGTAATTTTTCAGATCATTGTTTTGTGGCAGTATTTGTAGGAGTTTGAATTATTGAGAAGCGATTGTCAGAGATTTCTGAATCCATCAAGGATGTGTCTGTACAATCGATTCACCAACTTTTGTCAGCGCTGGTTAAATTGAAATAAATCGTGAGTCTGGGGGCGATGTTATTTTCCTTTCCCTGTAGAATCCCTGTGGCGATTATTTTGTCCAGGTTTTGTTTATGTCACGTATTACTGTATCTTATATAAAAAAGCGACACCACATCACATATATAGCCTATAGAAAGCCGCTCCTTTACAAAGAAGTCAGCATTTTAATCCGCAGGAAACCTGGTAAAAGTTGTGAAATTCACGTTCCAAACCGTATTTGATAACTCTCGCCAAAATACAAGAACCGCCACTCGTGAGGTCGCGAGGAGTCACTCGAGCTTTATTCTATCCTTTGCTCTGATTGGCCAACATCAAAACAAAAGGTTTCACGTCACGGAAATCGTTTTGCCGCCTGGGTTCACAGACGTTATTTTTCAGAGGGAGCGTAGCGAAGACCGGAAATACGTCTGCGGTTCGCAGGCTAGGTTTTTACTTGTACATGATTGTTTAAAGAGGGTAAGCTTTGATGTAACTTGCTGACAGAAGTATCTTTTGAAGAATGAATAGAAACAGAAATGAAGAGAATCTTGTGTGCAATGATACCAAAAAAAATGAGCTCAGAAAGCCCTGGATGTAGGTGTCATGGAAACCTGTGCACAAAACCATAAAAATTTAGTTAAATTAAAATTGAAAAGAAACCACTGTAAAACCTTGTTAAAGGGTTCACTGACAAGGCCATAGAAAATGTTCACATTAAGTTTCAGTATTAAGCAGGTTGAATTTAGAGAAGATACAGTATACATGTAAGGGCTTTCTTTCCCCAGGGACAAAGGAAACTGTCGGTAATAATGAGTTGTCCGTGTTAAGCATGAAGTAGGGTTTAACTGTAATGGAGTTGACACTCTTCACATGTCTTTTGACCCTTGAGGGAGATATACCTCCTAAACAATATATTATTATTCTTTTCATTATAGTTGTTTGTGGTACTGTAGGCTTGTTTTACAAAACACTGATCTCATTAAAACGTTTTGTTTATGTTGTTGTTGTTGCTGTTGTTGTTGTTGTTATAGTCTGACCTGCCAGCCACTGTGCGAGTCATACAAGAAAGAATGCTTGAAGTGTTGAAAGAAACCATCAAAGACAAAGCAAAGGAAGATAAAGAGAAAATAATTATTCAGCGATGTAAGAAAGTGAAATTTTTTGGTAAGTCATAACTTTGCTGCTAAAATTAATGGGTACCACTGATTTGTGAAAGTAACAGGGGTGCTGATGAATCAGATCAAAATATATGTGAATGTAGCCAACCTTAAGTTTATATTAAGGCCTGGCAACCTTATGTTATTTGCCACCTCAGAAACTTGACGGGAACTGAACTGAGTTAACTTTCGCAAAGAGTTCTGGTACTGTTACTGCATGGGACAGGTGAAACAAATTGGTCAATAGCTCTGTATTGGTCCCAGAAGTATTTGCAAAAGCTAACTCAGCCAGTTTCCTTCTGGTTTTTTAAGTGGCAAATATAAAATATTAATATTAAATATTTAATATGAAATATTTTAGCAGAATCTTCTGATGTAAGCAAGTCCCACTGTTGGCAAGCATATTCCAGACGTTTTTATTGGTGGGAAGGAATTCATGTCATGGGTGTGTGTCAAAAAATATGATTGCAGTTAATTTGTCTACCTTGCTGCTAACTCCATGGTTTACCTTTTCTCAGGACGTTTCAGTGAATGAGTCTAAATCTTGCCTATATACTAAAATCATTTTGTGATGTGATTAATATGTTTTATTTAAGTCAATGTTTTCCTTTCTTCATTGGTTTATTTTTAGAGAAAAGAAAACTCTTTAGGAAGTACAAAACCTGTCTGAGAGAGCTAAAAGAGTGCAGTGAAAATGAAGAAAGGTTTGTTAGTCTTTTTCCTCATTATCTGTAGGTACATGTATAGGCAGGGTTGTCACCAGAATTTCAAGTCGCCATTTAAATATAACAAGTAGGCGGGGAATCAAACAGCTAGGGATTTTTTCTTTTGGTTCTATTTTTCTTCTGTTTTCCAATGAAAGTAGCCAGGGGACTTTATAGTCTGTAGCTGAAGGAAATACCCAGCCCCCAGCTCTTGTTGACAACCCTGTACATGTAACAATAGCCTGTGTGTAGCCGCACTCTCCCCCCAAGGGTGTGGCTGCTCGTAGGCTAATGTAACAAGGGTTGGTTTTAGACCACAGGCTATCACCAGTATTTTTTGTCTTTTGTATAAATCAACAACTCTATAGAGTCAATGGGTTAAAGGGACACAGTCAGCCATGGGACCACGCTGACCTGGACACTACTTTTGACAGTTTGAAAAGCATTTACCTTAACCTGAAATCAAATCTACGCGTCCGATACATTTAGAAATCCGCTTCAATCCTACCTAGTGTTTCATTCGATCCTCAATCTTTTACTGAAAATCTCTTTTCGAGCAAACTTTTACTCATCCTATTACATTATTTTATCATATTTGGTTTAAAACAGTATTCAAAGGAACATGAACAGAAGAGGTTAGAAACGCGTAGGTGCCGGGCGGGAGAAATCCCCTTTGTTTACCAAAATGACAAGAGAAATAAATCAATCACATTGACGAGCAATTAATCATTATATATATTTGGAAAATGGATGGAAAAGGTTACATATATTGGGAAAATCAAGCGTTCTCGACCGTGAACCTTCCACACAGTACAATCACTCAGACTTCATGCAATTTCTCACCTCTACTGATGTTCAAATTCGGAAGTATTGGTCGATGTTTGGCTTCCCTTGAAAAATCCATTTGTGAATTCTCAATGGTATATAAAAAATGAGTGCTCTGATGTGGCTTAGGGCCTATAATCATGATTTTGGCTTGTAACAAGTTCAACTCTACAAGGTTTGTTCAGAGTATTCCCGATACGCTTTTGTTTCACGCGCGTCTTGTGACATGCAGATCAGCTAAGAAATGGTATTTAATGCGCGTGTGCGTCAGCTGACTGTGTCCCTTTAACTTGTACATATGTACCTAAAGAGCATACAGTAAATTGTATCAAATTGACATGCAGGTTAGTGCAAGATTTTGTGAAAAGAATAAACTGGCAGTAGATATACCAGAGATTACCATTAATATTGTAAGTATAATGTTGTGAGCAGATGCTGAGCAGTTAAACATCATCTGGAAAACTATGAACTGATATATGAAACCACTGGCCATGTTGGCTAATTGAGATGTAACACCATCATGGCAACAGGACACCCAAGGAACCACAGGACAACCAAAGATTAGTGTGCTGCTTGCCTCAATTATGGAGTGTGAATTATTATTGTTGTGCCAATAAAATAACAGTTGCAGTCAATATGTTGCAGTAATAAAAGCTGTGTTGTTACCAATTGGTGTTCATCTGGATGAACTTTATTAACTACCCAGCAAAACATACAATAGCCCGGAACCAAGCTCCACAGTTGGGGAAAAGGATAAAAAAAATTGGTGATTGAAGAGAGGGGAAAGGGTGGCACCACCCTTTTCCTTCCCCAGTCTGCTACCCAGCTCACCTCGCTCGCCAACTTTTGTGCCTTGTACCTCCAATTTTTGCAATTTTTTTCCCACAGCAGCGCCTGGTCCCAGGCTATACACTGCATAACTGTCCACAATATACTACTGTAAGTGACAACAGTAATGCAAACAAGTTTAACGGTCCATCTAATAATATTGTCATAAATTATATTCTAAAGAAGTACTTTCTTTGTTGCTAAGTCATTTTGTTTACTTTCTTTTAGAAATGCACTGCGGAAAGAACTTGAAGAAATTAAACTACAGTGGAATTATGTTATTGTGAGTAGGCATTAGAGAAAAATTTACATATATTATGTATGTAGCTTTAGTGGCTAAGTTACAGTTTTCTTTGTTGTTTTTTTGTTATAGCACTTCCCACAAGACGTAAAGTACATTTCTCTGTTTCCTGCCACATCATACACCAATGTAGAAGTTCTTCAGAAACAAGGTATACAATGGGAAAAAAAAGCTAAGTGTTACTTTAACAGTCAAAGGTTGCATAAACAACACCCCCAGGAAGAAGAATGAAAGCATCCTTAACTAGAGTTGGCCTCCTAGAGAAATTATCCTACTGCCACATTCAGAGAATTTTATAATCGTTCGTCTGCAGTTTAGATGTTTGGATAGAAATTTGTGGTTATAAACTTGGGACGCTTTCAATTTCAATGTTACAACTGACTTGCCAGACCAGAATTTGGCGCGAATTTGATGTAACGTGAATTTGACGCCAGCTAGGTGGGTTACCCCAACTTGAAACATTCACTTGGCAAAATTAGATCCCGGCTGAGAGGGTGCCCGGACTGACAGATCGGGCAACCCGCCTGGGTGGGTCACTCAACCTACAGTATCATGTAAACATGATCAACTCATAATTAAATGGAGAGGTTATATGGACAGGCCAGTTACCCCACATAAGCGGGATACCTCCCCTACCTGGGGTTGTTTAAGTAACTGAACAACTTGTGAAAACATTTGAAAGGACATGAACTCAATTTTCCAGTGACGTACTCATTGGCATTGCTGTTATTAGGCCTTAAAGCGCCCGTGGCGTGTAACGTTTATTATTTAATTGAAAGTACACATTACTACGAGAACCTCTGCGAAAAAAAAAATGGCGACTTGATTTCTAAATTGTCGATTTTATGCATACTTTAATTAACAATTAATGAATGAGGATGAGTATCTTATGAAGAATTATGGAGATGGAGGAGGGTGTTATCTGTCGAGGCCATAGGCTGAGGTGGATAACACCCTCCGAGATCTCCATAATTCTTCATATGATATGAAAGCTGAATTCAATAATTGTTTTATTATTCACTCAAAATAATTCATAGTTTAAAAACAAAGCTAAAACATGCTTACCTCTATCGATGTTAAGTTCACCTTTGATAGTGCACGTTTAGGGTTTTTCAGCTCTGCAAATGTTCTCCAAATAGCAGATGTCGCCGTTCTAGTTGTGTTCCTGCTGTTCCTGCCTTGTTTTTAGCTATAATTTCACCTAGTTCTTACTCTTGAAATGACTGAAATGTCCACCATTTTTTGTTTTCACAACCAAAACAACTCAACTTCGTTCCCAGGTCTTCTCAGTTAACGGTGCCTTAACCTGCTAGAACGCTGCATTTTTGACGTCATTTCCTCGTTAAACACAAAATTCTTCCAAATTTGGTCATCAGTAACTGGTTATGGTGAATTATGCGTGTGCTTTTAGCCAATCAGAATCGGGGAAATATTTTGAATGAATAATAATATTCTTTTAGTAGGATCGCCTGTTTTGTTGCATCAAACTGTGATGCATTTTACTGGCATCTTACTTGCTGTTTCAGTTTGTGAATTGGAAAAATATTTCTAAGCTTCCACACCTGTTTACTTGTATCTTAATCACGTGTTCCTTTGTTTCTGAGAGGCTTTCGAGAGAAGACTGAGATGAATGGAGCCGCAAAATGGTGGCAAATTTAAACGTTTTCTTACAGTCAAACCTCTTTAATACGGACACCAAAGGGACAGAACCAAGTGTCCACTTTACAGAGGTGTCTGTATTACAGTCAAACCTCTTTAATATGGACACCAAAGGGACAGAACCAAGTGTCCACTTTACAGAGGTGTCTGTATTACTGTCAAACCTCTTTAATACGGACACCAAAGGGACAGAACCAAGTGTCCGCTTTACAGAGGTGTCCGTATTACAGTCAAACCTCCTTAATACGGATACCAAAGGGACAGTGCCAAGTGTCCACATTACAGAGGTGTCCGTATTACAGTCAAACCTCCTTAATGCGGAAACCAAAGGGACAGAGCCAAGTGTCCGCTTTACAGAGGTGTCCGTATTACAGTCAAACCTCCTTAATACGGATACCAAAGGGACAGAACCAAGTGTCCGCTTTACAGAGGTGTCCGTAGTATAGAGGTAGGGAATGTATGATTTTTGGGATTTTTGGGACCAAACGAACAGTCCGTAATAGAGAGGTGTCTGTAAGGAATGTACCTTCCTTTACTGTTTTGAGCCGCTGTTATTTTCATGTTTCACTCAATTTGTTGGCAGTTCGGACTACCGTTTGAATTTTAAAAAATTTCGCGACACAGTTCCTTTAAGTCACGCTGTTAAGTTATATATTGAATTCTCTTGCAAAATTTCAGAACAAATTCTTAAAGACATCTCAGAGAAGATTGCGATTGGACAGTTTGAGGATGCATCCGAGACAATTGGACAAATGGGCAAAGGATTTAAACAAACAACGGCTGGAAAACCAAAGTCAATGGAAGGCAAGACTAAACAAGTGGAACAAGAAAGGAAAGAAGGTAAGGTATCTATTTATTCATCTGGATGAGAACATAAATGTCTTTCTGTTCAGTTTATTTTTACAATACAATCTCTGATTTGAAAGCTCGTGAATACATCAAGTTAACTGGGTAGGTAATAAGACTTTGTAATAAATGAAAGGCGAATGTCGTACTGGCGACACATTTGGTGGGGGAACGCGGCGTCCTAACTTTCCGTCTGGTGAGGGGCAAGGGGAGCATTACTCTTCTTCGATGCTCTTCCTTATTGTACCTTAATGGGCGTATGTTTCTTATTACACGTATCACGAGAATGTTATTTCATAAAGCTTATTAATTTTGTAGAAATCTATACGCTTTATTATCACGTGTGAGAAAAGCTTATACAGCTGTTTTCATATGTGAAGGTATAACCAATCAACGACAGCGTAAACGCCTTCTGAGCCAATCAGAGTCGTTTATCTTTTGCGTTCAAATGGCTTTCCAGATTTGGCGGCTTTTTAGCGGCGCCTCCTCCAAATTTTTCTTTAGAAAATGGCGGGGACGAAGGAAAGCAATAACAGGTTTGTGTCAAAAGCCCTCACTCGCTCGTACCTCGCTCGTTCGGGTTTTGACACAAACAACTCGTGAATATAAACCCATACGCCGCACTTTCTATGACGTAAACTATATCAGCTGACTTAACTACAGCGGGTACTTATACCCATACTGGGTATTACCTCAAATGTCACGTGCACCCTCGATCCTTACCGAGTTAAGATCATCTCGCCACCGACGAGAAGCCGACGTTCGAAGTAATATTGCAGTCGGTACCATTTCTATTAAATTACTTTTTCTCTCTTCGCAGTTTTAGCGAGAAGAAGGAAGTCTCACCAAGTCGAATTCCAGCCAAACGAAAAAAAACATTAGGAACGAAAAGCAAAAAGAAAGGAGGGGGGAAATTTTGAAAATTGATCTCAGGCCAGGTGGTTTTTTGCCCCGTTGTTAGAATAGAACGTGCGCATTCCCAAAACCAAAAGCTGTATTGTAACATCAGAGACGAAAGCGACTTCGTTGTCGAATCTCGTCGCTTACTTAGTACTCTGGGTATTGTTGGTCGCCTCAAAAAACCATGTTTTACGAAACGTCAAGCAGTCAGTGGGTAAAATTCTTATATTTTAATAGAAAGTGAAGATGAGACTCCTCCCAAGGTGAATCTTGATGACGACTTCTTTATTGACACAAGTCCAAGCACAGGTAACAAAAATAGTGACTAGTTATGTTGTGGAGACTGAATCAAGTCGCAATTCAAGTCGCTCACCGACAGGATGCGGTGAGAGGCACGGCTGTATTCGCAAGCTATGTTCAACCGGTTTTATTCGAAAGTTCACGCTAAAGGATTTCATCCACTAGTTAGAACCGCACACTAAAGAAATAAATAAATGGTACCCTGTGTGAAGAGGTTTCATATGACTGGTCACACTATAGGATTTCATCCACAGACTCAAAAGTTAAAACTACATACAAACTAAACAGTACAATGTGAAAGCATTGCTGAAGAGGTTTCATTTGAATGGTCACACCATAGAATTTCACCCGCACACTCGGAAGGTACATTAGCCTGCCCACAGACGTTTCTTCTTGTTTCTTGGACGAATTTTTGCGAGTGCCGAGAACATCAGAAGGAGCGCTAGCGCTTAATAAATCCCCCGCGGTTTTCATTTTCATACGCGGGCTCGACTGGATCTCTAGAAAAATAGAGGGTCTCTGAACAGGCTTAAAGGAGACCGACATACTAAATAAATAGTACCACGTTAAAGTACTGCTGGAGAGTTTTCATTTGAATGGTCACACCCTAGGATTTCATTCAAAGGCTGAAAGCCTGAATTTAATTCGTGGAGAGAAAAATGTTAAAATATAATGTTCAGGTTTATTTTCCTTTATTTTCTTATTTAAACGACAACGAGAAATTGTGTTTGGGGCTTTAAGTGTTAACTTGCTCTCTATTTTTTTTATCAGAGCCCCCAACGTTCGAGGAAGAATCCAGAAAAAAGAAAAAGAAAACTAACAAGACACGCAAACGATCGCAGTTTAAATTTGAGAAAAAGTAGGCTGAATTGCACTTGTGAAGCATTATTAACAAAACTGTATGTTTATATGTGTAAATATGTGTACAAACCGTCTGTTAAGTAATTAAAGAAGATATTTATTTGCATAGATCTTGTGTGTGTTAATTTTATTTTTGTCTTTGCAGAAAGACAAAGACAAATGAACAAGCTAAAAACCAACAAAAATTGATATTATCTACAAATGGAGGTTTCTAAAAATGAAAAAAATAAGCAATTGTTCAACGTCTGCTACGAAGAGGCCTACACGCCTGATGTTTTAAAAATAAGTTGTTTTTCATTCTTATTGCTTTTCTTACTCGATTTCCTGTCGAAGTTTACGTCTACCTTTCTGTACTCAGAGTCACAACACAGAATGGCCCAAAAACCACTACGTTACAACGTATATCGCTTCGCAAGCGTCGTTTTAGGGAGTTTAAACAACGACGACGGCGACGGCTACGAAAACGTCACTAAAAAAATGCATTTGCGCTGCCTCAAACTTAATCGCGCTTATTCCATCTCGTTTAATTCGTCAAATGTTGGCCAATTTTTTGGGGGTTGAATTTTAAAGGACTGCATCAAAGTTCAGGAAAAGAAAGAGAAAGTTGTTGTCTTTTGTTCCCGTCCTCGACGAAACGTGAAATTAGGCAGTTTCACGTTGTAGTCGTGCAACGACGGCAGAGAAATGTACAAAAAGCGTGATGCACGTGCAAAGTTGTTGTTTTGCCAATCTTAACCTATTTCTTTTTTGCCGTTCTCGTTGCCGTCGCCGTCGTCGTTGCCTAAACTCCCTTTTAATTTCCATGCAGTGGCGGGCGGGCGGGCACAAAAATCACTGAAAGTGAACGAAGAGTTTACCCGGTACGGTTTTCGAGACCGGACAAAAGCCGTCCGGTACGGCGTGAAGGTCACAGCCTTCAATAAAAAACTTACTGCATTTTTTTTTTTTCGTTTCAGCCATATTAGATTTTGAGACTGAAATAAGTTTTTACTATCATAGTTTGCCATTACTTATGTATAAACCGAATTAGAATTTATTTAATTAACGTGGCGTTTAACGAAGAGTGACGGCGATTAACAACCAGTGTTGGTGTCTGTTTTGTTTGCCAAGCACTTAATATATATATGTCGGCCATCACAATTTACAGAGCAGTTGAGAGGATTTGAAGTTTCACCTTTATTGTATTTAATCTTTGCCTTCGGTTTTGGCTTAAGCAAAAAACCTTTCGCACTAAACCGCGGAATTTTTTTCTTAATTATTGTTTTCTTCCTCATTACTCTAGATTATTATTACAATTAATATTAGTATTAGAATAAGTATTGGCGTTAGTGTTTTGATCGTAAGTTAAAAAAACAAACAAACGACTCAGTTTCATTTAAAATAACCTGGGTCGAAAAAATGGGCACCAAACAATTAACTAAAGGCAATTCCCGCGAGAAATTCCTAAGAATGGAAAAAGCCACAATCCGTGCTTCTGAATGAGTTACAACACGTCGGGTTTTGTCTTTTGGTTCAAAGCCTTGGATACCTTTGATGTTCTCAATTGTTCTCCATAAAAAAGAAATATGGACTTTTAGTTTTTAATTACGCTCTTGGAAATATTATCGGTTCTTTCCAGTTTCCATAACAATAATCCATTTATTTAGCTGAATGTCGCACTTGATTAGAGTTCGGGCAGGTGGCTGCGTCTGCTTGCCATGCGTATAAATTTAAAAAAAGGAATTTATTCTAATGTCGTTTTTATAGTAGTTAAGTAGCCACGCCACAAGCTTCAGTTCAAGCGCTTCTACTCAAAAGATAACTCTACGATCTTAGCTTTCAAAGAGCAGTTTGGTTTACCCGTCGAAGCCTTTTAATGGCGGAAGGAAGGACAGACGAGTCCGTCGCGCCGGGAACCGTCCAGGTTGTTGTTGAATTGATTGTTTTTATCTTCATTACGCTTGCAACACTTACAGGGAATTCTTTGGTTGTTATTTCGGTGATCAAATTCCGCCATCTTCGGACAAACACGAATTTCATCTTGCTAAGCTTGGCGTTGACCGACTTGAGTATGATGCTTATAATGGTGTTGAATGCAGTTACAACCGTCACAGGAGAGTGGATTTTTGGAGAGTGGTGTTGCAAAGCGGTCGCTTCTATTGGTCTAACGCTCTCCTTCATTTCAATTCTTCACTTATGTTTCCTGAGCGTGGATCGCTACATCGCTATTCACAAACCACTTCGTTATCAATTCATTGTAACCAGAAGAAGAGTGATCACGTTTCTGTCACTGATTTGGATGTCCGCTGCCGTTATTGTAAACATCCCACTGGCGAATTTTGAATTCAGAGCGGATACCTATGGATGCGCTGATCGCAAGTCCACTAGGACCAACAAGCCATCATCGCCGTATATTTTCTTTCTCGTCGCATTGTTTGTCATCATCCCCTTCGCGATTATTTTCCTTTCAAACGCCCTCGTATTTAAAACAGCTTTCAAGCAAGCGAGGCAGTTGAGCCGAGTTGAGAAAAGCCTGAGAGAATCCTCTGCCGATATTTGCGATCAAGATGACACACACCCAGTAAAGACAACAGAACCACACTCGCTTAAAAGAGAGATCAAATCTGCGCGAACTTTTGCCCTTGTTGTTGGTATATTTTTATTTTGTTATACACCTTTCTATACTGCGGGTACTTACAGAAAGATCGCCGGACCTGTTAAAGTCCCCCCGATTGTTATGTTGGTAACGATGTGGATTGCTTTTGCCAATTCGTTTTGTAACCCGATTGTTTATGGCTTGAGGTATGCGCCTTTTCGTAAATCCTTTAAACATTTATGTTCTTGTTGTGGTAAACGCGGATTCGTTGAGCGACGGAATTACAGTTGCACCAATTCTAATTTTTCTTGGCGACGCGAAAGACAAGAAACAGTTCTGTCGCGTAACTCAGCATTGTAGTAAATACATTTAACTCCTTAAAACAGACTTCCTTGAAAAGAAAAAAAAAATAAGAAAGTTTTTTTTCCCAAGTATGGAAAGAGGTCACCGCGGGAATACAAACATCAAACAGCTTTTATTTGAGAAAACACTGGTTATTTCACCGAACTAGAAAAAGGCTGTAAAGTCTGCGATTCCAATTTGTTGCTATGACTTGGCTATTTTAAAAATAAAATTAGCTAGTCACTTAAACTGTAAATTTAGTGTGCTAGACGAAGTGAACATGTATCGGCCCTACAAATTTATGCATGCATACTTAAAATAAAAGAAACACTCGAAGGAGCTCAACTCGTTTTTTGTATTAAAAACAGTAGAAAGCAATTGTAACATTGCTGAAAAGAGCGATGATTGCAAGTCGAAATAAAGAAATTTTCTGTTGCTTTTGTAATGAAGTGAATATCCATCGTGTGGTGATTTTTATCGTCTCAGGGGATGCTTAATGGAATTTTTAATAAGGCTGCACTTATCTCCTGTGGAGAAAGTTGCCCTCGCTTAGCTCCTGCTTTTTGTTTTGTTAATCATATTTAAGAAATTTTTACAGAGTAGTTTTAAAGTTAGTTTTATATTTTTTAAAAAAAAAAAGATTCAAAAAGGAAATTTCTACGGACCAAAAAACCCAAGCCAAATTGGCTGTGTTTATCTTAAAACAAGGAAATGGTGCTTTTAGAATTATTTTTAATTTTTAGCCTGAAGCAAACTTTGACAAATAAATTTTCTTTTTTCGCAGGAACCACCCTCCTGTGTGGTCTTTTCGGAATTGTGTATTTTATGTAAAAATGGATGTAAAGATGAGATTTCTCTTATTACAAAAAGCATTTTTTTGGGGGAGAAAAATAACGGAGGGAAAGGAAGAGCACTAAATGCGATGTTATCATTGAGTGATAAACAGAAACTCGCTATCCAGCCAAAACAACAGTTCTGCCATTATGGAAATCAAACCCTGGAAAAAATTTTTCCTTCATAATAATTTGAAAAGGAAATCAAAGAAAAACATTAGTGTCTCCATAACTGCAAAAGGAACTAATGTTGAATGTTGAGTTAAATTTAATGAGTCAGCTGCTTCGATTTCCATTACGGCCTGTTCGGCTCCTGTTGATACTGGTCAATTTATGATATTAAAATTAATTTTGAGACGTTTATTTTTTTGTAACAATTTATGCCAGGTGCCCAGATGGTTTTTGCCTCTTTTAATATTCTACTCATTATGTCTCTTTCCGTCTGCTGTTGCGTGCAATATGCTATATTCTACTTTCACTACTCACTGCACGAAAAATTTGATTTACACCAAATTCAAGTTTACGTTATGTACTATCATGCGTACTTTGGCCAGTGTTTATCTCCGGGGATGGACTCCCTAAACAAAGAGGAGGGGATGCCCTTGGTCTCGTCTTAAACTCTAAATTTCGTTGCTCTGAGCGGGTATTAATGACCCTACCTGTACCAAGATTTTGATAGAATGGTCAAATAAAGCCATCCTCCCCACCAGAATCACCCTTCACCCTCCCCCTTCGACTCTCCAGGCTAGTCATATCTCACCTGGGTGCCAAAGACTTTTCACGCGCGGTTTCTTATGACCGCTCGCGGCTTCGGCCTTCGGACGACACGGAAGCATCCCGCCGCACGCGACTGTCGCCGCGCGCGAGAAAAAACCTCTTGTACCCAGGGTACCGTTATTTTTCTCGTACAGAAATTTTGATGTTTTAAATAATAGGCGACAAAGTCCGCGCAGTTTTTTAAGAAGATGAGAAGATGCGTGTCAATAACACGTCGAGATCTTGCCGTTGAGATTTTCTCCAATGAAACGGTGGAATTAACACGACTAATGTCACTGATCTACAACATCTATATTGATCCGGCAGGTTTTACGTACATAATCTGCAAGATTTATACGGATCTTTTATCACTAGAAACTAAGCAACCACAGGGCTTTTCAAGTAAAAAAGCGAGCAAATGCTGAAAAATATGCCCGGAAAGATTCAGTAGAAATTCATTCTGATTTCAGCGCGCGGCCAAGTGTTGAACAAGGTGAGAGCGCTAATTGTTCTGTTGACTTTCAAAGGCAATGTAAACAAACGGCAATATCTTAAAATCTACTCATTAGAGTTTAACAAAATTTGGCAGAACTGCAGTTATTATCTCACTCAATGATAACCTAAAAACACAAGTCAAACATAGGAGTTTTGTGACAATCAAAATTTCAAACAATAGCTTTTTTCTCAAAAATTTCAAGAAACTTCGAAAACTGAGGGATAATAAATTGCAAGCTGTTGGCAATTCTCGAAAATTCATGAGGAAATTAGACAGTTTTACAGTCTCCTATTTTCCATAAGATCGACGAGATCGAGCGCTCAGCATCACTGGCAGCCACTTTGTTATTGGTCTCCAAAGAACCGAGCGGGCGGGTGGGTGGGCGTCGGGGTTTATAGATAGTCATCTTTGATGCTAGACTGCTAGACTAGGTCAAGATGGCCGCTAATCTCGTACCCAGATGTCACTCTGTTTTACACTGAAAAGTGAGAGATCTGGGTACGAGATTATATGGCCGCCTGTAGCGCTCGTTCTTAACGATCTTACGTGAAAATAGGGGACTGAGAACAGTTTATCTATAAGGAAATCAAATGACTGGATTTCGCTTAAACCTACGAAGTTAAAAATTTTAGGCTTGTTTTAAATCATCCATGTTGCCATGAAAACAATTGAACTCTTGCGTTTAACCAAATCAACTTGATCTTGTAAAGATATTTTGTCCGTGCTTGTCCGTGTGCCTTGTACATGCAGCGAGTATTAATAACACCCCAATGTCGGAGTGGTCATGATTCACAACCAATCAAACTGTGTTGAGCCACCTTAAGCCGACTTGCAAAGCCGTAGCAGGTGTAAGCAAAGGCAACATCCGCCCGGAAGTGAGCCTTTTTCTATTTTCAATTTCCTTGACGTTACCACATTTGTATTGCTAAGTGTCTTTACCCTTATAGAGACGATTTGCCCAAAAACTTGTTTAAAATCACGGCTCAAGGGTGCAAAAAAGCTCACTTCCGGTTGACGTGCATCACTCAAAAACGTCACTGCTTTATAAACTATAGCCTGAGAAAACAGCCGACATTTGGCGACGCTACCACTGGTTTCCCGCCAAATGACGTCTGAGAAACGAGGGCAGAAGTTCCATACTGATGACGCGTCACTACCTAGATCTGGGTAGTTCTTCTGATTGGTTGAATCAAATTTCCCACGCGGCAAGACCAATCAGAAGCACTGCCCAGATCTGGGTAGTGACGCGTCATCAGTATGGAATTTCTGTGCTCGTTTCTCAGACGTCATTTTGCGGGAAAACCAGTGGTAGCGTCAAGCGTTGCAAACTGTAGGCTGTTTTCTCAGGCTACTTAAACTCCCTTTTAAGATAAACTTGACACACCTACACACGCCCTCTTTAATTACTTTGGTGGATTACTAACAAAAAAAGCTTCTGCGCATAGTAGGTCTACGTTGTAGTAATTGTTTAGTATGCTTGCAAGGTGGACAATTGACGTTGTCATAAAGAGCCCGGCGTCACATTCATCCGCCCTCTTTTGTTTTCCAATACACCAATATTCACCGTAGTGCTGTCCTTAGGAGTGAAGCATACTTTTCACAGTCCCTCCCTTTTTTGCCGAAAGGTGTAAGTACGGCATGTCAGTGCTTATTTTTTTCACTGAACCGAGTTGTTCGATAAAGCTGACAAAGCAGTCCCTTGTCTTTCACGAACCCAAGAAGAATCTGGCGGATAAGCACAATTATAATTGCCTTTCCTTCCACAAGAAGTTAAAGTTTTGAACGCCTCACGAAATGGCAAATACCGTAAGGCGTAAACGATCGGGTTACAGAACGAGTTGGCAAAAGCAATCCACATAGTTATTAACATAACACTCGATGGCACTTTACCAGGTCCAGCAATCTTTCTGTAAGTACCCGCAGTGTAGAAAGGTGTATAACAACAGAGAAACAGCCCAACAACAAGGGCAAAAGTTTGCGCAGACTTGATTTCTCTTTTCATAGAATGTGTTTCCGGTGATTTTTCCTGTTGTGTTTCATCTTCGTCGCAAATGTCTGCCAAGGACTCTCTTAGCCTTCGCTCTTCTCGACTCAACTGTCTCGCTTGCCTGAAAGCTGTTCTAAAAACAACGATGTTGGAGAAGAAAATTATTGCGAAGGGTATGATTACAAATACTGAGACGAGAAAAAAGATATACGGCGAAGATGGCTTGTTGCTTATTAACTCTCGATCAGCGCATCCCTGAGCGCATCCATAGGTATCTGCCCTGAATTCAAAATCTGCTAGTGGGATGTTCGTCAAAACGGCTACAGACAGCCAAATCAGCACTAAAATGTTTCTGACCCTCTTTTTAGTGATAATGAATTGATAACGAAATGGCTTTTGAATAGCGATGTAGCGATCCACGCTTAGGAAACACAAATGAAGAATTGAAATGAAGGAGAGCGAGAGACCAATTGAAGCAATGGCTTGACAACCCCATTCTCCAAAGATCCACTTCCTAGTCACTGTCGTTACTGCATTTAAAACCATAATAATAACCATGCTTAGGTCTGTGAACGCTAAGCTTAGCAGAATGAAGTTCGTGTTTGTCCGAAGATGGCGGAATTTGATAACAGAAATGCAAACCAGTGAGTTGCCTATCGCTGTTGTTAAAATGATACAAATAAATATCACCATTTCAATGACAATTCTAGCTGTTCCTGACATCGTGGACGCACATGATTCATCATCAGCCATACTATCTTAGCGTCAAAATCGTCGGGTAGAACAAGAAGCTGAAGAAGATTTTAATGTTGTGTGGTGTGATGTTTCTCGTGGCTACCGTCATTTGATATAAGGATACTTAGCTATGCGTAATTAAGGGTGCTGGCAGATAATCGGATGAAAGACTGTAACAGTTTACAAAAAAGGATAACTTTGTGACACCGAATAGTTTTGAAACTGTGCATAACAAAAAGAATCTCTAAAGACAGGCGAAAATTATAACTCTGGCATGGACTGTATGCTTACTTTTCAAGGTGTTAGAGTCAGATTATTACACCCAGTGTCGAACGATTCATTGTCGAGAACAAACAATATTGTAAATGAAATTGAAGAAAAAAAATGGCGTTTTACGCCAAGTGTTTCCGACAAGACTTCTTTTTATATCGTTTTGTTTTTAATGGTCACATCACAAACTCAAACCGATATTTATTAACTGAACCCATAAATAGATAGCTCTGTGAACGAAGGAAGAATAATCAAATCATGGTTCATCGGAGACTCATTTCAGCGACTTCATTTACACACATGATGTAGACAGTCTGCCAGATCAATTAGAGACAAGCAAAAAGAGATAAATGATTTTTTTACGTCGCAGATGTCTGCAGAACGTAAATATAGGAATATTGTAGGACCTTTGCTTTATCGTCATCTTTATTCACACCTAAAAATTCACAGAGGAGTGTTTCCTCAGGCTCGAAACATCGACAGCTAAGATGGAAAAAACCGGTCATAACAGAGTTTCATAAAATTCGAGGCTTTTGACGTTTACTGAGGAAAAAATCCACAAGATTTTTCCGCATAAGGAACGGCTCTCTCCCTTTTTCGCTTCCATCTTTTCCCTTTTCCCCCAGAAACGCCTGATACTCAGGCTATGTTCGAGAACGTCTAGCGGTCAACAAAAGTCTATTTTATTATCTCATTCCAAACGTCTTCTGTCAATGAAGATATTATTTATCACATAAATCGCCATGCAATGTCAGCAGAGACGTCAAATAGAATTACAAGCCATCATAAACCAGGAACCGTGGCCTATAAAAACCTGGGTCACATAATCCCATTTGTTATCTCATTTAACTTACAGTACCCTATCTAATTTGTCCACTCAATTTACTAGCATTATAATTTCGTATATGAACAAAGTTTTTAACAACTTTCAAACGGTAATGTACCGTCCGCTAAATCAACCGAAAACATTTAATCGCCCTTCTAACCCATCTCAGCCCATAGAGTAAACTCTGACGCAAACAGCTTACATCAAATCTGGGGCGATAAAATGCTTGAATTGCAGGTTGATGACAGTTTTAGTGTGGGTGGGTAATCTTGCAGAGGTTTCATCGATACATAACGTCAGTGTCGGTCGCATTTCGTCGGCCTTGTTTCGTGACGCATCGAATTCCATGGATATGACGTGTACAAGATGCTCAATTATAGACATTCTCTTATTTAAAATCACTACACCGCACCATCTGGATAAATATTTCATTTACGTAGCTTTGAGCTGTTTGCCAAGATATTCCCTAAAAGGCAAGCAATTAATCATACCATCAATGTATGTAAATCTGAAATACTAAATGTCAAAAACTTTCTCGTCTGAGTCTAGCCCTGCAGCGCCAACGTAACCTGCGATCAGGCGTTCTTTTCTTTTTTTTTCGGGGAAACGCGAAATTCGATGGACAGACAAGGAGAAAAAATGGAAGAAGGGACGCCTGATCGCAGATTAGCGCTAACGCAGAGGCCATAGGTTCGAATGCCCTTGAAGCTCCCCATTTTTTTCCGGTTAATTTGCAGTATGTTGCTTTCAACTGCGATGAACTTATCTTCACTGAATTAAATTACTTTTGTATGCTATTATCGAGAACTGGCACTTTTTGAATCGCCTTCCTTGCGGTCCTTGGAAGTGATTGCGGCTTTTTCCGCTCGTGCAAACACTTGTTCGCCTTGGACAGCCGTGTTTCCAGTTTTCCGCCCTGCTTGACGTCGAGCAACAAGTTTCCCGCACTTCTTCACAAAGATTACAATCCACGATGCTACGATTGGTTTCAGTTGTAGTTTTCGTTGTTTTTCTATGATTGTTTGGTTGAATTATCATGTTACTTTCTAAATCTAAATCTAAATATCGTTATGTCGGCAAAATCGTTTGGGACATCACGCCAACTTTTGCAGAAACGATATAACAAGTGGTGTTACTTTATCTCAAAACGGTAGAAAATATCCTGTTAACCCTTACCAGTTGTGAACCATGAGTTTCTGCACAGCCAGGAGAGCTTCTTTACGAACACTAGGATCGTTATGGGACATCATTTTCATCACCTTGACTTTACAACCAAGATTCTCAAGCACACTTAGAATTAAAGAACACACACATTCAGACTGAAAACACAAATCATTTGTAGAAAATTCGCTAGATAGGAAGAAGCTAAACAACACTGAACAAGAAAACAACATACTGTTTTCCTCGAGGGTGATGCCGCACATATTCACCAGTATCATGAGCCGCTACTGCCAAAATGGTTGGATCAGCGGACGTCTCCAGTAACCTTGTCAGCATCCTAGAGAATTACCAGCAAACCAATTAGAATCTGCTTCATTACGCAATCATTACAAGCGTAGAAAAACGAAGGAAACTAAGGAGATCAGGGTGACACTGCTACGAACAAGAACAATGGTATCCGGGAATTTCAAAAAGCAGCTAAACTTAGAAAGTTACCACAAAAAAATGTCAAGGGAATTCGCGTACAAAACGCGAGCAATGCTCAAATTTGTGGTTTGCAGCGGGCGGGCGTCCCGACGGCAATGTTGGTTGACAAGAACGAATTCTGCATGGCCCCTTGTCACATGGTTGCAAACCAAGAATTTGGGTGCCGTTTTCAACTTCGAAGTAATCTTAGGCAGGCTACGCCCGAGAACCGAATCTTTAATGAAGGAATGGGGAGAGAGATTTCACTACGTCTGTACTGCTACACTTGCTTCAAGACGTTTATTGACTTTATTGATGTCCATCGAACTTACAAACAAAATTAAATTAAATTCAAGCATATACAGGGTGTTTCAATAGTTCGCTCCGATTGTAAATTGTATTTTGCGCAAAGCATTTAATGCTTCTTTAGGCAAATGTAAACTGATACAGGTAAGAAATTTATCTAAATAACCGTTCAAAGCAATTTCAGACCAAAATTTGACGAAATTATAATATTTCTGAAGTTTTGCCCCAAATGTGCACGTACGCGAGTTTTTTCCCGCCATATTTTTCCTGCCCATTTCGTAGGTTTTCCCTTTTCGTCTTTTTTCCGTTTTCTTCAATTGTCTCCACTGTGTCACGAAAATAAAGAACTACACTGTTTGTGCTAAAGCTGAAGCATCTATTTTCTTGGTCCACTGGCCATTCAGTCAAAGAAATTGTTAAACTGTTCACTAAAGTCTGAATGATATAGGTGAACAAGTGGTCGAAAGTAAAGACTTTAGAAGACAAACCAAGGAGTGTATGGCCGTCTTTTTTTAAGGTGGCTCGACTGGATTTTTTTAGGGGGATACCTCCCAAGTTTCAGCCTTAACTACGTCGGCATGAGTAAAGATATGGAAAAAAGGTTACCACAACTGTATTATATAAAGATGAAAATTTCTTATGATCTGGGTTTTATTGCAATCGGAGTCGCCATTGCAACGTAATGACGCCATTACGTTTTTCATTTATCTTTGTGTTTCTCTGTACCAGGAGTTTTTTGAAGAAATCACTTAAGGGAGTATGTACCTGCCATAATTTCCTCCATTATGGCAAAGATTGAAGAAATTCTATGAGAGCGTTTTCGAAATATTTCGAAATGCAGTTTTAAGAATCATAAAAACAGTGAAATAGCATGCTAGCCGCACAATTCGCTAATATTTTAAGAAAATGATAAGCTTTGGGAACGCGGCTTCATCTCATAGTGGATTGATTCCATTGAAAACTGCATACAAAAAAAGAGGGGAATTGCTCTGAGCGATCGCGAGCAAGAAGGATTTTATTAACTTGCATTCAGATGCTTTTGATACAGTTTTTGGAGGTAATTTGTTCCATGCTAAAAATTTCGCATTTTTCCAAAAACCGCTCGATAAATTTTTTTAGAAATTCGACAATTCCGAGATCAATCGTCAAGAAATCTTCCCTGCAAGTTTTAAGAACATTGAAAACAGCGAAGGCTTTTAAATAGGGCCTCAAATATAGCCAATTTTTCCCCCAAATTTTGTGTTCACAAGCGAGCGTCCTCATTATTCACTGGCATTGTTTTCAAGTTTCATATACACGTGCACATTTAGCAAAAAGATAGAATTTGCATCAAAAAGGACCCTCGGTTAAATCTCCGGGATATGCTAATTAACGGGTAAAGCGGTTAGTGATACATTACAACATTAGAGCAACTCTTTGTGAGAGTTTCTGTGATGTTATAACCCGGGTAAGATAACTTAGTATCGCATCCTACACGTTGAGCCGTGACGTTCACCGTTTCGGTTCTCACTGCTATCTGTGACGACAAGCCAATTTTTAGCATATACCGGATATTTCTTCGGAAAGTAATCGAGAGTTCTTGCGATTTAATGCAAAATATGGGTAGCACTTTTTAAAATATCTATGAACTTACTTCAATAATTCGTAATTCTTCTCATTAAGGCGTTGCGCATTCTCCCTCTACAAACACAAAAAATTGGAGTTGGTTTGTCCCGGGATAAAATGAAATCCAAGGAAATCAATAAAAATTCTCAACAAACAAGTTTATCTACAGAAGTTACCCAGAATTTCTCGGACTTGTGCACAGGACTCCACTCCAGTCTCCCTGACCTCACCTCGGCTGCATATTCATCAAAGGTACTTGCATGGATAAATAAAATAACGAATACAATTGGTTGTGGAATTATAGCAAAGAGTGCTGAATTAAGTTACTTGCATTAAAAAAACTATGCATTACTAGCTGGATTAAAGCAAACAGTCAAACCAAGTTGATTGCGAACCTGGAAAATTATTCACCAGATGCCAGCAAAAAGTTCAGGCTTATTTTCACCCAAACTATGTATGTGCTTTCAAATAATAAACAAGTTACCCGCATGCATGATAACATAAATTGAAATTCGAAATGGTGTGTCAAGAACACCTCTGACTACTCATTTTCGGGTCCAGTGTGCTACAGCTCTAGAAAACGTAAGCGACCTTTGTTTTTTGTCAGATAACAGACCTTTCCGATGCAGAGGGGAGGGCAGGATTTTCATTGGGGATCTAACCCAGCATCTTCCTGGGATATGAAGCGAGCTCACCTTCCCTCCTCCCACCTAACCTCAGCTGTTGAAAATTTGGAATCAGAATTTCCAGGATTTTCTGGACATTTTCATTAAAAGCGAATTTTATCGCGAAGGCACGTTTTTTTTTACAACGTATCAACTCTTTTCTTAACAAAAGGGAGATCACGGGCATCTTACCCCCTCCCCCCACACCATCACCACTTTCGCCCAAGCGGCGACCTCGAACAACACGATTGGTGAAGATCAAGCCTTAAGCTCATCTTACCTCAGATCTTGAACACGCTCATTTAACTTTTCATACACTACTTCAACATCATCCTGAAACAAGAACGACAGCTCAAAGTTGTGTTCATTTGTGGCTCACTACCAGAAATTTCTTTAGATATATATCTTCGCGTAATTCTCACTTATTGGCCTCCCAGCTGAAGTGATTCATGGGATAAAGGAATTATAGTGGAAGCTACACTCAAAACTCAAAGGGGCTTTGTCACGCTGATTGCTAAAACTTGTCTTTGCATCGATTGAATTTCAAAAACAATGGTCCAGTTTTGTTATTTAAGATTATATTTACGCATTGAAACTGTTTCCCGTCATCTGTTGCGACGGATGGTAAGGATGGACATGGATTGAAACATGAAAAAGTTGGGCCAACTTTTCCAAGTTTTGATGCTATGCCCGCAAAAAACACCAAAAAATTGTTTGATATCTACTTCATATCTCAAACGGAGCATTTTTTTGTGTGGGTAAAGGCACTAAGTGATGACTTTGGCACAGAATTGACTTAAAACAGCAATATCCTCGTGACATAGCTCCTTTAACCCTTTAAAGGGAACCTCCACTTCAACAAAAAGATAACTTTAAATCACAGGAAATAACTGTTACAGTCAAGTCAATCTAAAATATTTTTAAAGAAAGCGTTTGTATCCGAAAGAAATAACTTTTAGATTCGCCTATTTTTGTTTTCAAATTTTGCGGGCGTCGCCATCTTGAATAATTGTGACGTGTTATGGTTGCCCTATTGTTATTAAACAAAAGCTCTTTGTGTCAGAGCAATAGAGCAACCGTAACACGTCTCAATTATTCAAGATGGCGGCGCCCGCGAAATGTGAAAGTGAAAATAAGCGATTTTAAAATTCACTTTTCCTGATATAAACACTTTTTTAAGGACAAATTTCGAACAAATTTTTTTATCAACATAATTTTATTCGATTTAAACTTATTCTGTAGTAAGAGTGGAGGTTCCCTTTAAGTCCCAGTAGTGACTGCACCAACATCAATTTTCTCCTAACGATATCCAGAGATTGTCAAGAGCAAAGTCTATGAGAATTAATAAAATGGTCACAAAGAGAAAAATCTTTGATCTTTTATCAAATTCTCCCGACTAATTCTTTTAAATGAAATGTATGGAGATCAGTCTGCAGAATTTGTACATGGGTCTTGGGGCTTAACCGGTTAACAATATGGACACCTATCACGGATGCGTACACTAATAAAAGCTCCTGTTTAGATTTTTTTACTTACTTCATCACTATGGAATTTTTGAGACAAAAAACTGGGCTAATTACGGACAATTCACTCGGTGACGAGGATGCCAAACTTCACTCATAAAATCCCTTCCTCTATAATACGGACACTTCTGTAATGAAGACACTTGGATTTGTTTCTTTGAAGTCTTTATAGACTGGAGGTTTGGCTGTACACTGGAACTTGACAGTTTTCTTGGTCCCAAGAATGTCATCATTCATATATTCCTAGCTCTAATATATACGGACACCTCTGTATTTCCGGGACAGCTAGGTCCTGCCCCTCTGAAGTTCGCATATGAGGCTAGACTAGATTCATGGTACTAGAAAATTTAGGTTTCTGGGAAACTGCCCACCTACCCCTCCCGTAAGTCATCATTTTGCCCTAAGTGAGAAGTAAGTGTTAATGTTAGCTTAGGGGAGGGGTTGCTGGGCAGTTTACCCAGAAACCTAAATTGATGCGAAAAGTTATTTACGTACCCTGATATCTTCATCAGCCCAAGTTTTACTATACAAAACTGACAGAACCTGTAAAAGAAAGATGTGGTGTCGCGTGTTCCATCAGCAAAAGAGTTTGACTTAAACTCCCAAGGGACTTAGATAAGTTCTCATACGTCTCACAGGCTCGTGCTTGTTAGGAGCATGCGCTGTTTGACCGTAAGCAGCCCCACAAACACAACCTCGTTTCCAGGGTTCCCAGAACATTTGTTTCCCCTACTTAGCGGGGCTTGGTGCTGACCAAACGGATCGCAGTCTCAAAGAAAATCCTTTGTAAACACATTAAATGGGTTACAAAAAGTTCCAATTTGCATTAATCCACCAGCGGCTCCAGCAGTCTTACAAGAGACTGATGCCATTAAAATATTAATGCACAAAGTTTTTTCAGTGCATATACTAGAGTGCCATTTAAGTACACGATGTTACCCGTCTTTAACCTTTGGCAGATTTCTCCTCGTTACTAAGAATATAAGTTCTGTACATCACAGGAACGCACGGTCTGAAAAACTGATGCCTCCTACAACTAATTAGTCTCCTTCGCAGTTGCTAAGGCCGGGCACCGGGGAGCATTGCGTGACAGCGGCCCGAGCGGTTGCGAAAGATACTACTGACAACCGATGTATTTCACCAGGCTTTTGACGATAGTCAGCAAAGGAGATAACCAGCCAGTTTTCTGCGATACTTAAAGCTATTGTCACCCATGAATTCTTGTATTTTTACGCTATTTTTATAAGTATTACATATAGGCTCAGAAAAACGAGGTTGTTGTTGCCAATTTGTCTTTTCCTTGTACAGGTCGATAAGAAAAAATGAAGGAGTTTACTCACAGGAAGCAGTTTGCATTGAATCATGGACAGGGATGCTTCATTCTTCTTCTCCTCTGGTTTTTCCAACAAATTCTGAAATAGAAACACTTTTTTACAGCCCTTTCCACGTTACTATGTTTTAGAAAACCTTCGTTCTCTATTAATAATAATAACAATAGTAATAACAATAATAATTATGATAAAAGCGTATCCAATCCACTAACGACGATTTTCACACAGTTTTCGTCTGACCACACTACGCCATGCAAAAACACTTATCTCAGGATACGGACGAGAGGATTTAATTATCTACTTCCCCCATTGAGGACAAAAATGATAGTCCTCTATCTTCAAAAGACTTTACCCTCAAGAGCCGTGTTTTAGAAAACTTTCCGCTTTCATAAACCTCCGTTTTTTATCATGTCAGTGTTAGATACTACAGGGAGATTTAGGGGTAATGCTTGAGCTTAATTTCATTTTTTTCGCGTAGCACGTCTTCTAATGGCGCTTATAGTCGATGCCTGGGTAGGAACGATTGTCACCCAAAGGGCACATCTTCGGAAACCGAAGCGTTTCCGAATATGGTACGTAAAGCCTAAGCTAATTTTTGCATCTTCCGAGGCCTCAGATTAGAGGAGTTTTATCAAGTTTAAAACACGAGGCGTAGTTTGATAAAGCAAGAGCTGTTTAGAGAATGGTTTTAGAGTTTTTGCTGGAGACCCGTTCGTTCTTGCAATTACATATTGGCCATGACATTCGCATGTATCAGGTACGTGTTTAAGACAGTGATAAAACACTTAAGGGCGAGTATCCTGGTTGTTGGCCTTGAAACTCTAAAAATGTTTCTTACCCTTAATGTGGCAATGATGATCCGTGTGACTTTTTCTTTGCCTGATTCCCTTAAAATGTCGGCCAGAACACGAATCACAGCATTACCCCTATTAATACAGAAACATTGTCATTCAGTGTTCATTTGATATCAGACAATTATGGAGACATTGTCCTGAATCTCCAGGATAAATCCCTGTAATGGCCAGGGGACCATTAAAATGAAAAATTTGGAAAGAAATGATATTGTAAGTAAAATTACAACGTCTGTTGGAGAAGACAAACGTAATACTTTACTTCTATCAACTGAATTGATTGAACATGATAGTGAATATGATCCTAAGCCAATCATGTGGTTGAAAAAGAACCTGAAAAAATTCAGGCTTGACGGCGAGTCGAACCCTCACCTTTAAAACAACTGGACGCAACGCTCTACCCATTGAACTATGCGAAGCATGTTCGCATGCTCGCATGCGAGCAACTAGTAACTATTGAAGCATGCGAGCAAGCTCTCCATTTATAGCGAGCGAAAGGAGTGTCACGAGAGAACGCCACTCGAACTAGCGTCTTCTTTCCCGTGCAGTTCTCGTGTACTTCTCGCGACTCTCCGAAACGGAGAGGGTGAAAATAAAACTACTACAGTGAAATACTATTCACTGCAGGTGAAGAAAAAGAAGACAGAAAACGAAAATTGTCACAGTTTGGCATCTTACACTTGAGTTGATGGCATAAATTGGCCACCCGAGAGACACTGAGAAGCTACATGTAACGTTTCCATCGCAATCCCTTTGTTGGAACGAATGAAGGCATTGTGGGTTGTGTGTGGTTTATATAATGTGTAATGGAGCATCGCTGTTGGTGTGAACAAGATAACATCAAAACCAAGAATAAACCACTTTAAAGAAACTGTGGGTATTACGATTGCTGAGTTAAAAGATAAATTTTTGTCCTGCATTATTACTGTTGATGTAGGGAGAACGTTTTATTACATGAAAAATGAGAGCTGGAAGACTTTTCGGCTTGTTTGTTTTTGTTTTTTGTAGGCACTTTAGGGTGTCAAAGGTTGTGAATGGTTTGGAGTGCAAGCCTGTAACCATTTTTTTTTTATAAAATCCTAGAGGCAAATAGTTACAATGTTTTAAAGTTTTCAGGGTCAGGGGCGGATCCAGGATTTTTTAATGGGGAGTGGCTGATACCAATCCGCCACCAAACTATACGTTAATTTATTTTAAGTTGTCCTACGTTTGTCCCAAAACATGGCGATTTAGAAGGAGCAAAGGCTTGGTTGGCTTCAAAGGTTTTTTGAACCCACGTATTTCTATATTTTTTGGGACTAAGGTATTTCTGTTTGTTTTATCCACGTACTGTATTCTTTTGGTGGATGTTTCTAAAGGGCGGTGGCTAGTCAACCAATCCACTCCGCCTGGATCCGCCCCTGAGGGTACACATGACAGGTCATGTAAAATGCCAAACCCTGACTGGTATTGCTGGTAAATTCAATCATTTACATATAGATGGACTCATTTACCCTATCATTCTCTCAGAAATCCTTGGATCAAAGGACAACAGCCAAAGCACAAAAATAAGTTGATATTGAAGCTGGAAACCAACGTTTGGTGCCAGAAGCGCAGACACAACACTAAAAAAACAAAAGAGAACAATCATGAGTTCTGATCTACTAATTAGTCACAACGAGCAGAAAAAGGGAAATTGTAAAAAAGGCGATTGTAAGGTATACTGAGGAGAATAATATTTCAGCTGTATAACAACAATATATATTTCAAAAGTAGGTTGAGTTTCATCGTCCGGGTGAACGTAGTCCTGAATAGGACTGTTGCTGTTGACAGTGACTGACCATTTGACAACTTGTGTGGTAGTCATCTTCACAATATATATATGTCCTTCTAAGTTTCACCAAAAACAGATAATTATCTGTTAAATAAACACACCTTTGAACACCATCCAGTTTGAAGAAAGCTTCTCTGTAGGAGTGAAGCCGCAGCATTAGTTGAAGGCACTGTGCCACACTGTGCTGGTAATCATTCTTCTTAAACAAAATAAGAAAATAGAATAAAAATAATAAATTGATTCACTTCTTCACTGGTAACTAGTCTGTATTGTGTAGTTCCAGAATATATCTGTTACAAGTCAAAGTTAAATTCAGGTTAATAATTTTTAACCTACAATCGGCGACAAAATGAGTTGAGACACTTCGCCCAAAAGTAGGCTTTTTTACGTTTTATGAACTTCAAAAGGAGGAAATATAGCTTTCCTCCCCCATCCCCTCCGTACAATGTTGGGCCCTTGTTCTAGCTACCTATAGAAAACAACAAACACCCCAACTTTGAATGGAGGGGACAGGGGAGGGGTGCGGATTCTTTTGTTCTCCAAAGTTGCCCTATTTATGTACAATGTCTCAACAATTTTGTCGCCGATTGTCTGAATCTCAAAAGTGGCCGTACGTCCTTTAGAAAGTTAATTGAATTCATTTTTTTATGCTGGGATGTAAGACCCCTGGTGGCTTTTTATTTGTTATGTTTGACTTCATCATACCTATTTTCGAACAATTAGAATAAGGCGATTTCCTTATTTTCAGTGCGTGACATTTCGTGTCACGCTTAACCGTGCCTTGACATCGTGCGATGTGGCGCGTCGGGCACGATTTCTTATTCTCTCCTTTATCGAAACGCATCGAAACAAAGAACAAAGTGAAAAGGATAGAAAACTAAAGGCATTAAAGTAGTTATGATGGCTAAAATTGCTCTTTAGGAGGAATTTCCACGAGTAACCACGAGTAACCACGATGAGTAAAAAAACAAAATAATCTAATTATCTTTTAAGAACAAAGTTGGTTACTCGTGGTTACTCGTGGCCAGTCTCCTCCTGACCTCATAGTTTCTACTGTAAAGTACATTCTTCAAAGACCCTCATGGGTATATGGGCAACGAATTTGCTGCACAGATTTAGCGATGCTATGCAGCTTTGCTGTGCATTAGAAGTTGGAACATTTTTCCTGAAAATTCTCCTGCGCATAGCAATCATGGCTATTTTATCGTCCATCCCACCCTTATCAAATAGCCAAACTTCGAATAAACACTTTGAACTTACTAGAGATATATTCAAATACAATATATTATCTGCCATTGATTCCTACCGATCACACTTAGTTAAACCAGAGGAAAATCAATCATTCGGTACGTGGGTATGCTACGTAATTACTTGAAATCACTAACAAGTACAAAGATTGTCAAAACTAATTTTCCCTCGAAAAACACAGGAAAGGGATTATATGGGTATCTTATCTATCTTCTGAAAAACGACCCGGTGAATATAGTAATCTCAACTAGTTACCATCTCCTAACCGGTGCTAATAGGACAACAGCGCGTAGATTTCGATTCAGACAATCGGCGACAAAATGAGTTGAGACACTTCGCCCAAAAGTAGGCTTTTTTACGTTTTATGAACTTCAAAAGGAGGAAATATAGCTTTCCTCCCCCATCCCCTCCGTACAATGTTGGGCCCTTGTTCTAGCTACCTATAGAAAACAACAAACACCCCAACTTTGAATGGAGGGGACAGGGGAGGGGTGCGGATTCTTTTGTTCTCCGAAGTCGCCCTATTTATGTACAATGTCTCAACAATTTTGTCGCCGATTGTAGGTTGATTCTCTATTTCCCTTGTCTCCCAGCCGTAAAAATTATTCATGAATCAGGGCTAGGAGACAAACGAAATTGAGAATCAACCTAACCTGAATATTCATTTTGACCTGTAACATATCCATTCACCACAGAAGGGACTGGAAATTCCTGTAAAGGAAATTATTTAAGCATTGTAAAAGCAAAATTGAAGCTTCCACGTACAATGGGTGGGGTGGGGGTCAGAAAAAACCCTGAGGGGATCAAAGGATATTTTCTGGAGAAACACATTGTTAAACCTAACCAAATTTCATCTGTGCTAAAAAATGAAATAGTTGTCAAATGATGAATAAACACATGATATACATCAATGGAATACTTACAGGATTTGCCAGGCTTCCTTTCACCCAAGACAAAAAGTAGTTCAGATCATTGTCAGGTAAAGAATCTTTTCCCCAAGATGCCAACTTTGCTACAATGATGGCAGTCTGTAATTAATAATTTACAAAATTACTTTCATTGTGAATAAAATTTGGTCACACCACCAGGGTAGGATTGTTCTACAGTGGAAATCCACATTTTCACTATACAGTGGTCAGTGTCAAGACAAAAACTGAATTACAAGTGGTTGAAATTGAGTGTAATATGATCCCCTAAACATCTAAAAACTTTTATCTTCTATATCTGCTATGTACTCTTAGACCTGTGATTGCACTGCCACTAAAGGTAAACATAGCCAGTGTTTCTCTTAGCATCTCCAACATCACATTTAAGTGTTAAACTCATCAACAACCATAATTATTATGAATAACTAAAGGTTGGACCAGTTCCCTGTAGGATGGTGGAGCCATGTGCATACAAGCCAAGTGATAAGTATCCATAGTAATTACAGTCAGAGATCTATCAATTTAGATTTCTGGAAAACTGCCCACCTAACCCGCCCCTAAGCTAACAATAACACTAACTTACTTCTCACTTTATGTTGGCTTTGGGGAGGGGTACATGTAGGTGGGGACTTTCCCAGAAACCTAAACTGATCCAGTTGGTACCATCAGCACTCACAATAAACAGCGAGAGATCAGTAAAGACTAATTACTGTAACTCAAGAGATCAAGGGAGGAATGGGGAGGAAGGCAGCAACAAAAGCATAGTGTAGTGGTTGTGACACATGAATTGCACTATGAATCCTGGAAACACGATCACATTTGTCCCTGTCTTGAGGTTATGTCGAGTACATTTTTAGTTTGGAACAATGAGATGCTGTCTTTTGCTGTCGGGTAAAGGTGGCTGTCATGTAGAAGTTTCAATTATGGACAACAATGATTTCATACACTGTACTTCTGTTTGTGAATAGGGTTGCCATTAGAAGGGCTGTGTGGGACACTACATTAGTGAAGGTTTCAGTGTCCACAATAGGAATAATTCTTGTCATTATTAATTACCTGATGTACAATGAACTGATCCTGTCTGTTCAGAAGTTTAAGGAGAGCAGCCCAGACACTGATGTTATTCCTGATGGGGAAAAATTGTTATTTATAAATTATTTAAAAAAAAAACACAGAATTTTTAACATATATATTTTAAATTCTGGTTTTATATGAAGATGAATACTTATTACATGTATCCTTGTGTTAGAAAAGTGTTAATTTAAGAGAGTTCTAATATTTACCTTTTACCAAATTCATGGAAGATTGAAACTCTGCTTTTCTCCTCCTAGGAAAGAAAATGGCCTTTTAGTATCTATTGATTGCATGAGTTCTAGTCTATTATCTACAAAACAAATAAGTGAGGACTCCTCTCCTTTTCATCACACTTTTTTCACATACTCACCGTCAACACATCATCAATCAAGACAAGGATATATCTGATTGTTTGATCCCGTGAAAGCCGAGCCAACAGTGACAAACAGCTCTTTGCAAACTGAAGCAGAAATAAACAATAATTTTGTTATGATTCAAATTAGTGCTTTAGAATTATATTTACCTTAACTCTGGTTCTTTGCTATACAAGGTATGTTTCACTCTTCTATGGACAAAAATCCAGTATGACTATTAATTAAGTTAATTGGATAGGAACTACAGGGTGCGCCAAAAATTTTCTTATTGACTTGTCCTTCGGACAAGCACTATATTAAATCTGGTTGTCCGCAACCCAAGGGTTCTTGTCCAAAAAGTTTTGCTCAAAACTCAGAAACAATCGGGCATATATTTACCACATAATCAGCCTTTTTGCAGGTAAGTTAACAGGCCTGGTTACTAAGGCCAGGTTCCTAAGCCAAATGGAGCTCGTAAAAAAACAAATGATTGAAACGGCTGTGGAATGGCAAAGTTTTAAAGGAATATTTAACCTTATTTTGACAAGCATGAGGTTTGCTTTTATGACTATAAGATATTTTAATCCTACTGTAATTTGAAGTCAACTTTCATCTGCTTCTGTATTTTTTCTAATAAAAAATGTGCTTGTCCCATGGTTAAGTTATGTCAAAGGTTTACTTGTCCGAACTGTATTTCTACCTGTCCCGGACAATCGGACATAGGTTTTGGCACACCCTGAACTACCAAGTGACAGTTTCCAGTGGTACATGCGCAACAAAGGGTAATTTATAACAAAAAGTCCACGGATGAATTTAAATAAAAGTTACTGAGTAGTACTCTCCTGTAGCGTTATTCTTATTATGCCTCAAATAGCTGATGAAGTCTCCATCAGCAACCATGCCCATATATTCTTTATGTCATGGTCTAAATTTTTTCATTGGACAATAATATTAAGTTGTGAATTTTTGAACCAGTTGTATTTTTTCTTTGTCTACCAAAATCTGGGGGAAAGGAGCACAAATTAAAAAACTGGTTTGAACCATGATGTAACATTGATTACAATATTTTCCTTCTGACAGTGAAATAATAATTTTTGTAATAATCTTATAAAATAATAATGATTTGAGTGAATTACCTGATCTCCCTTCTGTTCCAGAATTTTACCCCTTTCGTCTTTTCCCATGCAGTCATAATCTGCTATCATGGTGTAATCTTCCTGGTTGATCATCTGACTTCTGATCATTATGATAAGAAAAAAACAGCCGTGCTAGTTACCATTACTTTCAATAACTTTCAATAGCAAGCAGTCAGGGCAGGGTTTGAACCTGTGGCTGGATTACAAGTTTAGTGTTCTAACTGCTCGGTCATACTGTCACTGAACATACATCATTATTACTGGAGAATTACTGACATTTTCCCTCTGAATTAAAAGCTCTCTTTGGGACTCAAAAATTGACGTGCAGGTAGAACTGTCTGGTCACAAGAAAAGTACAACACATAGCAGTAGAGAGTATTTGCTGGGGAATAGATATGGTATAATGGGTAGAGGTACATCCAAAAGAGAGACCTCGAAAACAAGGATAACACAAAACAAGGAGGGTTGAATATCAGAAACAAATTACCAAAAAGTTTGAAAGCTAAGTCTTGAATTTCTTCAAGAGTCATTTGATTTTAAACACTGGATAACATGCTTCGTCAAATTTCTGACACCACTGACATGACTACAATCGGCGACAAAATGAGTTGAGACACTTCGCCCAAAACTGGGCTTTTTTACGTTTTATTAACTTCAAAGGGAGGAAATATAGCTTTCCTCCCCCATCCCCTCCGTGCAATGTTGTGCCCTTGTTCTAGCTACCTGTAGAAAACAACAAACAACCCAACTTTGAATGGAGGGGACAGGGGAGGGGTGCGGATTCTTTTGTTCTCCGAAATTACCCTATTTAAGTACTCAACAATTTTGTCGCCGATTGTAGTTTATGTGAAAAAAGCTCACTAGCTGGCCTTTTTTGTAACTAATGTAATTTAGGCGAGGTTAAATAGGAGACAATGCTGGCCAGCTTACTGAACATAAGACATCCAGTTAACAGTCTGTTTTCTGACATCTTCACTCTCCACTGATAACCTTCCGAATGGCATCACAGTAGCTAAAAAGGCAAATAGAGCATGCTTGATATATATATAAAAAAAAAATAGGAGATAATCATGGAAGTGACAGCAGAAACACTAGCATGTGTCACTGTGTCACAAACAGTCTAATCCCTTATAGAAGCCATTGCGCAAAAGGACTAAATCAAATTCTCTTTCTATGTACGTCTCAATCATCAAGAGACAAGTCTGGTTGCAATGCAGCAAACAGGCCTGTTCTTTTCCTCAGTGTTAATTTCTGTAGTGGCCGATAGCCATAAAGGGGAAGCTGTTACCAATCAGAACTATAACAAAATTTGTGATATTTCAAGCTTTATTAAATATAAAACACAAGATATTCAAGCTGAAAATTTAAGAAGTCTTTAAAAATCAAGCTTTTGCGGAACTCAGTGGGTAAAACAGTAAGGACATCTCTGCCTTGAAGCAATGCTCTGACTTCTTGACATTGTTTGGGTCTTAAATCCAAACTTAAGATTTTATGAAAAACTGTGGCCTGCTTTACAGATGTCAACCTCGTTCCCAGTGTTCCCTCCTACCTGTTCCTGCAGAGCAAGAAATGGGGGATGGGTAGGAGACGAACCTGGGAACGAGGTTGTACGGACATGATCATCACCATCCACCATCAAAGTGCACGTAAAAGAACATTACATCATTGTATGATTAAAAATCAGCCAATTAGCTATTCACATCCCATTCTGGGATGCAAATACTCGACTTTATGAGATGCAAGTGCAAGCTCTCCTTCCCCTCTTTCCTGCCCCACCTCCGTACCCCCAGGAGGGCCAATGCTCACAGGCTAGCGCCTGGTTTAGTAGTATTATAATCTATGTTCAACAATACCTGATGATAGACTTGGATCCTCTGGGACCTTATTTGAAGCAACATCTTCAAGGCTTTGGTAAGACGTCATGGTGCAAAACTGGACAGAAACAAAACAATAATTTAATTTGATAAGCTTATTAACAACTACGAATCATCAAATTCAGTACACTTGTTTTAGAATCATCTTCCCAAAGTATTGTACGAGATTTTCTTTCATTATTTTTTTTAATAAAGTGATTGCATTAAAAAATAACACACATCTTTAAATTGCACACTAAGAAGATTCCCTATTATCTTGAATAATTTTGTGGAATCGACACAACCTATAAGCTTAACAGAAATAATTATTGGCCTGTATATGAAGATCTTTTCTTTTGTTTTTAAGGAAATAACAGAATAATGTTTACCTTACACGATTAAATTTCGTCCAAAATTATATAAATGGATTCAAAGGACTTACCTATGAAGTAACGATCAAGAAAATAAAAACAAGAAGACGAAGAACCTTTGCCAAAAATATCCCTTCTCATGTGATCTACCGTGCAAGGACTGGAAATTATATAAGACGGGGAGGCGTGGTTACATCTCGTCAAGCACAAATATGGCGGCCAGTTAGTCGGAATCGAAATATTATTTTGCTGGTATTTATGAAGAAAAATGGAAAAAAACCAATGAATTTTTGAAATGGCGTCAGGTAAGGCCTTTAAATACTAATGCACATAAAATTTTCTGTGTTTGTTATTTACAAACCAAAAATATTACGTTTTTATGAGTGCTTGATCCGAAAGCCTCCTTTCCGGACTACTTGTACGAGCTTGTCATAAATGCATATTTATGGCCGGCCGGAAGTGGATGTCCTTTGGAAATCCTTTAGGTACCTTAGGATTTGGTGGAGAAAGAGCTACCTTTGTAATGGCTTCTGTTAGACTTTTTGGTCTGTTGCTAGATTTGGACGATATTCCACAGTCCCCTTGTAGAGGCCCTGCCAGCCAGTGAGGGGGGTGGAGGGGGACCCATGTCGCCCGTCTGAGTTTTAAAACGTCTCGTGTCGGTGTTTATAAATGCTTGTCGCAGTTATTGTCGGCTTTTGCCGTCACTGTCGCATGCTAAATTGGGATTTGGCCTTAAAAAGGGTATTAACATGGGAGGGAGGTTGTCGCTGGAAGTGGATGCGCTTTTGTCGCAATTTCATTTCTGTGAGACAGAAGCGTTCCATCGCGCTCGTCGTTCTTTTTGGGCCATGTCGCTTGTCAGAATTTACCCTGGCAGGGCCTCAGAGTAACCTTTGGTTGATATTATTATAGAAGAAATCAAAACCACAGACTCTTAAAGTACATATGCAGAGGAAGCCAATGTATACCACCATCTGGTCAGTCTGGCTTTCTTTTCTTTTTGAAAGTTCTCAATGAAAAAATGTCTTTATACTGAGGAATTTTATTCATTCATGGTGCTAAAAATTTTTATTCTGCATGACCAAAAACAGAGAAGCTGTTGTTTTTAATTGACTGCTCATAACTTAATCCATTCAAGAATTTGATGGGAGTAGCAGAAGGATTTACAGATTCAATTTTCAAATAATCAGTTCATTTATAGAGTGCGAGTTAATGTACATGTATAATTGGGGGTAATAATGCTTGACCTGGCTGCTTGACTCTAAAGTAATTGCCAACAAGCAGCCTCGCAAAGACACGAGGCTAAAAGGTGACAGCCTAATAGAGCTGTGTGCAATAGTTCCAGAGGCAGAAAAATCTTGCGTCAATGTAACATTTTATAGTAATGTAAGGCAATATTTATGACACAATGCAGATCAGAGAATCCACGAGCCGTGTGTATGTTTATGAGTCCTTTGCTCATCCTGTCTTCAACCAATCGTCAGCTGGGTATTCATTTAAGTTATAGGCGATAGCTGTTGCAGTGCCACTGCTGGAATTTTTTTTGTTGCCTGTTGCTAAGAAAAAACAACGCGGTAAAATTGATTGTGTCTTCGAAGCAAAATAATTTGGAAGGCTTCATCCACGCACCATAAATCTTCAACTATTTAGCTTTAAAAAGAGACCAAATATAAATCTGTAGATTAAATTCGCGGACTTAAATATGATTTTTTGAGGATTCTAAATTGGCTTATAAGACCACTAAATTTTATACAAAATGACATGTGCACAACTTCGAGCAAAAACACAAACTTCAATATCTCAAAAAATTTGCTATGTAAAGTCGGGATTTCAAATTCTTTATGCAGTAGAACAGTTTAGTTCACTATTTTCAAAAGATAAACTCGGCACATGTCATGGGAGAACTGCCGTGTAGTTCCAAACCAACAGCTCCCACATGTGTTGTGTAGAGCCAGCACTTAAAGGAGTGCATTGCATTTGCCTCAGCAGCAGAGGGCCTTTGAGATATGGGTTTTCCCCATTCATTGAGCCCAGGGTTATGCCATGCTGAAGAGCCCCAATAAGGGAGAAACAGCTGTCCATGGCTGCCCCTACCCTCTTGGTATGGTTATGCACATACCTGACGTACTGGCCGTGCTGTGGGTTGGTGTATATGTGCCCCTTGCTTTAAGTTTGTATTTTTTTTCAGGGTAATTTTCACTTATGCAATCGAATTATTTGATATTAAATTACTGTAATTCAGGACATTTCTAAACAAACTGAACAGTGCGCGCATATAACTAGTAGTATATGATTTGTTTTACAGAGAAAAGGAGTACTAGCCCATCTCCAAGCATACCACCAATCTCCAGGGAACAGGCTTTGATGGAATCTTTCTTCCATGCTCTTAGCCAATTTGCTTTTGACAAAGCTAAAGACCAAGTGGTTAGTCAATTCATATTGATTCAGTATGCTACTGTATCATATAATAATGTATTATAATAGCCACCTTGTATAGCTTAGCTCTGCCGAGTGGGAGCTCATGGTTCCAAACCCACATCTACACTGTCAACCTGTACACTGACCAGGCTTTTTACAGTGCTGGCACTCAAAACCGTGACACTTGGATAAAGAAGATTGTCCAATCTCAACATTAATTTTTCTGAAAACAAAAGATTCTCTTGAGTTTTTTTGCAAGCAGACCAACAAAATTTAAGGTTCAACTATGCAACCAGTGAAAACTTTTTTTATAATAAAACTGTTTGAACCTCAAATTAAATGAATGTTATTTGTAAGGTTGTTGAGAAACTTGAGAATCCTTTTGTTTTCAGAAAACATTGTAATTGGATAATCTTCTTCCAATTGTCCTGGTTTGAGCGTCTTTACCGTAAAAATTTCTGGTATATAGTGCTAAATGATTATGAGTATGATCAATAAATATATATGTATTCGCTTTATACTTTAAGCTCTTAAAAGCGGCATTGATTCTCACACATATGTATAGGCCACACCCTTATATAGGCCTTATCCTAAATGTTGACCATAATTTAATATTACTGGTAATATTAATTAATTTCCTCAAGGTCAGATGATTTCATCATAATATTATAGAGTGTTTTCACTCACGTGGCCAGCATATATGCAAATTTATTGAAACAAAAGAGAGCGTTTACATAAGAAAAGAGTTCAACTCCCACAGGACTGGTTTGGGACACCAACATGGCCGCCGTTTCATTGTTTTGGGACACCAATATGGCCGCCGTGACGTCATGTGAAAACACTCTATTGGGAAAAGACTATTAGAATTTTTGAGAATGGGACTGGTATGGGCCCATACATGTATATGGTTATTTTGTTCATTAAAGCTTTTATGGCATCCATGCCAAGTCTGGCAAAGCCAGTAAATTATTGAAAACCTATAAGTTACATGTAGTGCTCAATGAAAAGGGCTGTCAACTAAAGGCTGGAGTCCAAGGATTTTCACCAGCTACTGTACCATGTGCCCAGGGGTTTAGCGTCCATATATACCCTTACACCCATGCGTACATGTGTAACTAAAATGTGGGGAAAAATATTTTATATTTCCTGAAAAAGCATCTTTTTTATCATTAAATCGCGATGACTGATACATCTTTTGCACTATATTGTGTTTGTGTTAGTAATTTCTTTTTTCCTTTTACTACCATAATTCTGACAGCCATCACTGGCATTTTTTCCATAAACTGTATACATTATTGAAAACACTAGAGATGGGTGAAAAAAAAACAAGTTTTACACTTTCCTGCCTATAAATTTACTGAAAATGTCCTGGAGAAAAGGCTGGAAATGGCATTTCTGAAACCCTACTGTAAAATTTTCTGGGAGAGCATGCCCCCAGACCCCCCCTCTAGGTTGGGCCACCTTTGGCACTATAACTTTTCTCCCCACATGAGTACACCTTTAAAGTCTCACACTATGCCCCCTGGAGCCTGATAACTGGAAAACAGAGTAACAGTGAGTTCAATTCCCTGCCTACTTATTGCATAAGTCCAGCAACTTTGAACCTCCGAAAATAGTGACAAAATGTCACAGGTGTTAGCAAATCCTGAAAGTAGCGATCCTCCTGATAATAACCACCCTCCGAAAGTAGAGACTTAAAAAATAATTTCCCTTTTTGCAGAAAATAACAGATATGATAGATATCATGAACAAATTAAATGCCACACTGATCTGAGGTTTATTAATGATGATAATTTGACATTCCTGTTCATAACCCTTAAAGTTCAGGATATGCATCACTTTTCACATTTCACATTTTTCGCGATTTTATTTTCTAAAGTGCCCATGTGGAGTACACGTTTTAGCAATCCTAAAGTTACGATCCCCCAAGAGTAGCAAGCCTCCGAAAGTAGTGATAGCAGAAGGGTGCTAAATCCAAAATTAACAAGGGTCGTTACTATCGGAACTTTACAGTACTCAATGTTAATGCTGATTTTGCTTTGCAGGAGAAAGAGAAGGAGACGAAACGGCTACCACTTGTTTCAAGTACTCCGTGGTCATTATTACTGCTGTCACTATCTCACTTGGCTTTGGCAGAGAAGGCTTATTTTTCTTTACCTTTCATTGCTAAGAAGTTCTTCAGAAAAGATGTATGTTTGAATTATTGAAAGATATTTCTTTGGTGGCCATTCATTATTATTATGTTAACTCTTTTACATCCTAAATCCTTATTGTTATTGTAATATATTATATAATAAGTACTGTTAGCCGGTTAAACTCAGAAAACTCCATACAAACCCTTCTAATTTTTTTTGGGTCGACCCAAAAAAAATTTAGAAGGGTTTGTATGGGGTTTTCTAAGCATAACTGGGCTATGATCTCAAAGACAATTTGCCCCGAAATGCTCATTTTTGGCAACTAGGCCTCTTGGACATTGTTCTTTCAGAATATCCTGACAAATCCCATAATTTCAGAAATTTCATTTTTATGACATCACATTTTAGTACTCTATGGTAATTTTTTTATTGTGTTTTTAAATAATAGTATTAATGATATTGAAAATTTTAATAATGATGGTACTGATAACAATTATAATGACAATATAATTAGATTATAAATATTAACCCAAGGAATAGGTTACAAAATACTTGGCAAAATAAAAACTATGTTTTATTACTTTTAATATGTATTATCTTTTTGTGTACAGTCTGTGCGAGACAGCTTCAAGACTCTAATAACAGAGTTGAAGAAAATAGAAGAGACGTCACACACTGCCTCTTCCACAGGGTCCCCAGTTGAAGGAAGTTTGTTGGCAGAGCTGTGCAGACATTTAAGCCAGTTTGCACAGGCTAGGCAGGAATTAATTGACTTGTATCTTTTAGAACTTAGCTGTGTATAGGACAGCAACCAAAAAACTAGTGCATACTTCCCAGTAAAAAATCAATAATATCTATTTTTTATTATTCTGTTACTACTAGTTTGATGGAAAGTAGATCTTTATTTGTGCAGCAACCTTTAATTTTCTCAGAATTTATACTAGTTGTAAACACCCGTTCAATTTAATTGGGACTCGTTCAATATAATTGGGACTAATTGCTGTTAGCTGTTATTGCCTGTTATCAGCCATTAGAGCCAATCAGGATCAAGATTATCTTTGGCTAAGAGCTAGTCTAATGTTATCAGATAACAAACCCATTAGATCCAATGGCAAGCTTGTTAGTGAATAACGGGATAACAGCTAATAACAGCTAATAATACTTCACCCATTATACCCAATCACAAGATTGTTAGAGAATAACGAGATAATATGCTACATTCCACTAGTGTGAATTTGACCCGTGAGGTAAAAATCTATTTCACGACAAGTCAGTGCATCATTCTCGAGTACATACTAGAAGGTTGCACGCATATATGAACATTTGATCCATTAACTGCCGTGAACTCATCTAAAACTCTTTTTGGTTTATTTATCATGTTTTTGAAAAACGTCAAAATTTTACCGTTTTCAAATAACTGATAGGCTTTTTAACCCAGCACCTACAAAACAGTGGAATGTTCAAGAATAGAACAAGAAAATCAGAAAATTACTTTATGATCTTTGAAGAAGCGTAGCTCATAACAAGCATGCAACTATCCAACGATCTCTCGATAATAGGTCAGTGATACAATAGTTGTAAATAGGAAACAGAACAAATCAACACTGCCCAGAGGAAGTTTATCAGTTATCAAGTGACAATTTAGGGGCACCCAACGAGAATATTGTTCAAAACCACTTAAACATAGCATTGTTAAACGTATTTTAGTATTTAAACCGTAGATATAGGCATAGTTTTATCCCCTAAAAATTTTTCATCTGTTCGGATTTCCTAGCTGAAAGTCTCGTGATCCGAAAATCATAGGGATCAAAACTTACCTTTCCGAAAATTTCAGCCAGAAAAAAGGCTCCCGAAAATTCTAGGTGAGCTTTTTAGGATAAAAATCCATTAAAAATGGGCAATTACACCAATTTTTAGATGTTCGAGAATCCTAGGAGAGGTAGGCAAGCAAGAAATTTTGCAAAAAATCTTCTGAAAATTCTAGATCTCAAATCGTCTTCCGAACAGATATTTTCCGAAAATTGACGTTGGGTTGATAACTGATAAACTTCCTCTGGGCAGTGTTGATTTGTTCTGTTTCCTATTCACAACTATTGTATCACTGACCTATTATCGAGAGATCATTGGATAGTTGCATGGTTGTTATGAGCTACGCTTCTTCAAAGATCACAAAGTAATTTTCTGATTTTCTTGTTCTATTCTTGAACATTCCACTGTTTCGTAGGTGCTGGGTAAAAAAGCCTATTGGTTATTTGAAAACGGTAAAATTTTGACGTTTTTCAAAAACATGATAAATAAACCAAAAAGAGTTTTAGATGAGTTCACGGCAGCTAATGGATCAAATGTGCATATATGCGTGCAACCTTCCAGTATGTACTCGAGAATGATGCACTGACTTGTCATGAAATAGATTTTTACCTCACGGGTCAAATTCACACTTGTGGAGTGTAGCATATTATCTCGTTATTCTCTAACAAACTTGTGATTGGGTATAATGGGTGAAGTATTATTAGCTGTTATTAGCTGTTATCCCGTTATTCACTAACAAGCTCGCCATTTGATCTAATGGGTTTGTTATCTGATAACATTAGACTAGCTCTTAGCCAAAGATAATCTTGATCCTGATTGGCTCTAATGGCTGATAACAGGCAATAACAGCTAACATCAATTAGTCCCAATTATATTGAACGAGTCCCAATTAAATTGAATGGGTGTTTGTAACAGAGTATTGCAGCAGTAGCAAAAAAAGGCAGTATGATCAAAATATTGATTAATACTTTGACAAGAATGCTGTTAAAAGCGGCATTAATTCTTGCACATATGTATAGGCCACACTCTTACATAGGCCCACATAGGCCTTATCTTAAATTTTGACCATAATTTAATATTAATATTAATTGATATTAATTACCTTAACCCAGTGACTCGATCCAAACCTTCAGTTATGAAGCTATGGCAACAATGAGTTCCTCAGCAAATGTGAATTGTTTTGATTTATCAAATATGATAGATGAGTTATGTCGAAGGTATGCTCAGTTTTGTCTAATGTTCACTTTACTGATTCCAACACATTTTTTAAAGTTTTT